>JAUZNJ010038550.1:0-11050 GCA_034780135.1 Jordanella pulchra
CAAATTTTTAAAAAAAAAAAAAAAAAAAAAAAAAAGCTGGCGAGGATAAAAATGTTTCATTTTTTCCTTGTTTAATCACCTATAAATCAGACATGGTGACATTTACAAGAGCGGTTCCACTTAAAAAAATATTCCTTAATACCTTTCTCATACAAATACAGACATTTGTTTTTCCAATTTATAGTTTGAGAGTTGCACTTGCTTTGATTCACATAAATGATTTCAAGCAAAATTGCTCCTAAAACCCTCTGGGCTTAAGAGGCTAAATAATGGAAGCCTGTAGTACATGTAACAAGACAAAAAATAAAGCAAAATAAATATTGACATCCATCTTCTTTTTTTTTATGAGAAGGTTAACGTACCACAAAATCTACGAATCCAAAAGGCTGGCAAACAAAGGGGTCAGGTTTGTTCCGATAACCTGATCAGAAACAAGGTTGGCTGCTGTTGAACGGTCATCAATGAATACAAGGATGTTTTTAAACACTGGAGGTTATCAAAAACCATTGCAACCTGAAAAAAAAGAGTATATGTACAGCAAAATATACTACAACCAGAACAGGTAATGAGTTGCCTCAAGATATATGATTATAGAATTATTAAATCAAAGTCTGAGGGTTTAGTTGATAGTAGAAAAAAAAAAATTAAACATTAAGAAAAAAACAGCAACCCTGTAATATAATGCATTTCGATGCATTATATTACGGAGCCTATATCCAAGGAAGAGTTTTATAAATAAGTCTGTCAGTACGTGTTCATTACAATATTCTCTTCTAATTAAGGAAGAAAAAATATTTTGTAATACAATCATTTTGCAAAGTTTTTCTGATTTATGATTTGGGTGTTAGAATCTATAGGATGAAGACAGTGTTTCTTAGATAAGGAAATTACTTTTCATGCCTCTTAGCTGTTCTGTGGGTCTTATGTCTCACATCCAGGAGGAAAGATATAACTGTATGCCCATTTTTTCTTGTTAGATGGTCTGGTCAGCAAAACAAAACCCTTCTATGTGCTATATATGAAACATGTGAAGATGCTTTCAACTTGGTCCTTTGCTCTTTGGATTCCCCTTTAATTATTATGCCTGAACCTTCATGGCTGACAGAAATGCGGGTAAAGAAAATGTCGGTGCTTAGAGGCAGACATGGCCAAGAAGAATTTTGACATTTATTTCAGGTGTTGTTCAATTTCCGCATGAACTATTGTCAGCCTTGCATAAATTATACATGAGCCAGATCCAAAAGCAAACATAGCCTTGGGGAATTTGACTGCCTGGTGCTTGAATTTTCTGGAACAAGGCCCCAGGAAATCACAGTCCAAAGCAGGGCCTGACATTCATGGTTGCCTGGAGCTTCTAAATTGTGAGGCAGGGTCAATGGAAAATCTTATACATTCTGATTGAAAAAAGAAACAGAGGAACTACAATATGCTTTATTTGGGGATTATGTTGTTGCTGTTAGCTTTCTACAATTTCTTTGAGTTTTTTTTTCTTGTTTCAAACGTCCTTTCAAACCTATAATTTCATATCTATTGTTTTCAAGAACACAGTTTCAAGACCATCTGCAGCCCTCCTTTACACCAGAAGAAATATATCAAGACAGTTTCAGCCCAAGTAGTTTCGCCCTTTTAACATAATATACAGTAAGTGTTCCAAAGAACAACACCATCAATAGAAAATGTGTGAGAAGCAAAGAATGTTTTATTTATAACATCTGTAAAACAAAACGGGAAATACAAGCACTTCTATTTTATCTATTTAAAATAATTGATAATTAGACAACTTGTAGTTTCATTTAATTTTAAATTGAAGCACACCATGGACTGTGTGCTGACAATACTCGCTGGAGATAGAAGTTTAATGAAGTCCATCAATTAACATAAAATGATGATAATTTAGCAAAAATAAAAACGATTTCAACACCATCTCTGAGACACTTATGGACATTAACTTTAGTCATTGGTCGCACCCCCTGATGGCATTTCATGAGGCAACATCCAGTGCTGGTTACATAGATGATCAAACTTTCCTTTTGTCAAAGGCTTGCGTTCTAAATTTCTACTTAATTTTTTTTTTTTTTTACAATTTTACATTGCCTCATTCTTTGCATAAATTTGTTGTGTGATTAAGATTTGAATTGATTTCAGACAAACATGCTCAGTGGGTAATGTTGAAGAAATGAACAGAAATATTATTCTACAAAAGATTTATCAGCAGCCCAAGTTAATTACCTTTATAATGTAACATACATACATGACCCACTAACCTGCTGTATTTTTTCTGTTTGGTATATTAATATTATAAGGAAACAAGACCTTCATAAATCTGCACTGCTACTGAACAGACTTTGGTGCTACTTTAATATGCAAAAAGCCAATAACATCAATTTTTGCCATTGTGTCCTATGTAGATGCTTTGTCTCTGTTAATGAAGATCACCTCAGCTTAATGTGATAAATTTTGAGAGTAAAAGCAATTGTAAGTTTATTTAAAAAGCATGTTAAGAACAACATCAACAGGCGTGCAGGTGGCGCAGTGGTTAGCGCGCACGACCCATGTATGGAGGCCTTAGTCCTCGACGCGGGCGACCCAGGTTCGAATCCGGCTTGTGGTCCTTTCCCGCATGTCTCTCCCCCTCTCTCGTACCCCCTTTCCTGTCAGCCTACTGTCAGAAAAACGAGCCACTAGTGCCGTAAAAACCTCAATAAAAATAAATTTAAAAAAAAGAACCACATCAACTACACCAAAGTGCTGTACAACAAACAGCAATATGAGCTGCACTAATAAAAAAATAAGAACAAATTAGATAAAGTTATCCTTCAAAAACCAGATCAATCCCATTTTCAGCCCTTTCTTTACTTTACTTGACATTACATCCCTTTAATAACAAGAAATAAATCTTGTAATACAGCTAAACGTTCTCTAAGTTATGAGCAGATCTGTTATAAAGAGGTAGGGTGTACCTTTTTGTAAGGAGTTTAGGGTTTATGATGTACCTACCCATAGACGAGACGGGAAGCAGCAAAAGCATAATTACCACTACTTTTAAATCTGAATCTTGGAACATCAAAAAGCATCTAGTTATCTGACTTCACTGTTCTAGATGAATAATTGAGTTCCAATAGATCCTGAACATAAGAGGCAGAGCCAGAACATTAGGAGATTTAAAAATGTACAATAAATCGTCAAATCAATACAAAAAGAGACAGGGGACAAGTGTAGTGAGGCCAGTACTGATGTTTTTCATTAGTGTGGTATTTTGAACCATTTGTAGAGAATTAAAAAAAAAAGATCTATCCTTGTGTAGTATGACTAGTTACAGTAGTCTAGGTGATTTGCAAATTGTAAAGAAAGCATTTTTTTAAATCTGTGAAATATCACATTGGCTAAAATTGAACAATTTAACTCCCTTGTTTTCTCATTTGAAATAGCACTGAGGCTTCTGATTGATAATTAAGAGTATGGGGCCTAGGGTCCCAACAATCTTCCAAAATCCTCAAATAAAATAACTTGTCTAACAGTGGAAATTTGAGTACATCCATGCTCTGACTTCATGTAAAAAGTCTAAGGACTTTGAGTATTCAAAGTTGTTAGTTTTCATCTTTATAGGGCTTATAATCTAATCAATAAAATTGAATACTAAACCCTCTAAAGAAGACAGTATGTATGCAGTATGCACAATAAAAACAGGACAGGCCCCTAAATAATGGGTCTGACTAATGCCTGTGTTAGACATATTTTTCTTAATATTGTAGACAGTAATTAATAGACCACATGGTTGCACCCATAGACTATGTATAGAGAATCAAGCTTTCCTTACCAGATGAAATCACTGGAAAAAGTGGACCAATTTGAACTAGAAACAAATTCTGTCAGGTTTAACTACTTTAACTACCAGTCTGAACCATTAACTTAGCTAGTTCACATCACCATTAAACAAACACAGTAACAGAATCAGTGGTCAATAAATTGTTGTCATGTTTAGAGGAACAACAGGAATGAGAGGAGACAGGCAGCCTCAGCGTCCAGAGAAACTGAACGACTCCTATAATGTTTGATGATAACTGGAAAGAGTGTGGGTGTTAAATCCCGTCTTAGGGAAAAGTGTGGGTGTTAAAACACCCACATCCTCCATAGGTGTGACATCCCTGCTTTCTGCTAGAAAACCTTTCATTTTAATCAAATCCTCTTTGGTGCATTTATGCAACAATGAGAGGCCAGTTGAGAGCCATTCTCCACTCCACATTTATTTCCTAACATGTAATCCAAAGTAGAAGCGATATGCGTGAGACAATTAATTGAATAAATCTAAGAAAAACACAGCTTTACTTATTTATAAATGTCTAATAACACTATTACTCTTGTTGGCATTGGTTTTATTGGATGTGTATGCCCCAAGTAAAGAAAGTATGCTTTGCAATTTCCAGCTGTTCCCTGGTTGCACATTACTACAGTTCAGAGATGTTTACTGCAACAGGCAAAATAAGAACCAGCTCACTGGAGTGAAGAGCGATTACCCCGTGATGTGTTGACAGTTTTACAAATTACAGGCAGGCTGTGGTCCTCGAGTAAAGTCATAAGTCTGAAAGTAGATGGACAAGAAGACATTAGTGAGAACAGAATTATGTTACAGAAAAGCTTCAGCAAATACATGCTCAGAAGAAAACACTCAAGTGCATTCAATGAGATTTGTTTTCGAATCAATAACAGTAACACCACAGATTGAAACAGGTGGTCTGAGATAGTACAGCTGCCTCCCCAAATGTAATGTAATATTCATTGAGAATATGGGCACAAATGTTCACTGTACAAGAAAAAAGACTTCATTGTCAAGATTTCTCACCTATTACCTGGTCTGATATTGCTGCACTCTTAATGCGTCAAATATTTACCACAGAATCACTTTAAGTTCGAAGCAGGAGACAGTTTTGATATAAAACTATAAATATTCTAATATCAACAATAATCCATTTTTAAAAGCATTTGGCTCTTTATTTGTCCTAGTGGACCTCGAATAAACTGCAGGAAGAGTTAAAGAGCAACTCAACCTGTTCCAGAGCCTTTCTTACACCCACATCTAATATTTGGGTTCCCAGCAGACCAGGGAAGTTGGGGTGGGAGAAGCTGGACATGATCTTAGCTGTGACCATTAAATGGATTAACAGCAAAAATGTCAGTGGCAGTGACAGCGGCACAAACATGAAGAGCGAGCACAGTGATCGTGGCGTTGGGATCGAGTGATCGTATCAAGTGTCTTCACCTGAGACAGTGTCGCTTCCACTTAATGAAGAACTGGGTTAGACATGTATCCATGTTATTAGCAAAAAAAGAGTTGGTTTTAGGGTAAGTTGTGCTTTAAATGCAATATAATACATGGGCCATCCCTTACAGATTTTTTGTGTCCTGTTTTGGCTCATAGCTCTGAGAATCAATGCCCAGAGCAAGATGGCAGCCCAAATATTTGCTTTCACAAACAGACCATTGTGGTTGTTGTCACAAAGAGTTATCCAGAAATTAGCCACAGTCAGATCTACAACAAAATCAACCTTAAAGGTGCCCCCTTTCCACAGAGGAGTGGAAATTGCTCTGTGTTTAGCCATGGTAAAACTCTGTTATACATTGAATAAATAGTTTATTCCTGTATTTCTTGCTTAACTGGTTTAACAGAGTTTTTTATTTCTAATTTGCAACTGTCTTTTTGTCTGATGGTTGTTTTTGAGTAAAAGTTTTGGAATCTTAGTTCTTTAATTGTTTCTTAATATGTTTCAAAGCAAAATGAGATGGAGGGAGTTATATCTTTTTGCATCACATGACCTTTCACATAGTAATTACTTGCAAACATAATTGCATATTACCATACAAATATATTTCAGTCATAAAAAAAGAAATGTTGAACAGCTACAAAGAAGAAAGAGGGTGATCTTTGTTAAGAACTTATAGATAAAATATTCTCAAGTGTGCTTGTCAGCAGAAACTTGAAATCACTTAAAAACACCTTCTTCAAGTTTAAATTTTCAGTATTCAAATTGAGACACGCCTAAAGAACCTTTGAAAGCAAATTTAACATTCACACCGTTAAAGCTAAGCAAGATTTCCCAACGATCAAACAGGTCATTGCTCAACCCTTAAGCACAATTACATGAAAAATTAACTTAATGAAATCCTTGAGTGTCAGTCTTTGTGTTCAAATGGTTTTCCTCATTATAAGGATCCTGTAAGGTCAAGTATCGAGATTCTACAGTGCTCATATGAAGAGTCCATCCTTTTTTTTATTAGACTTTCTATCCTAGAGATGACTCTCTAGATGGCTAAATGTAGATATAGATCATTTATTTAAAATGTGGTGGTATCAGTTTTTTTATATATATAAAAACATCTCACCTTTTGGATCTTTGCTACAACAGTTTGTTTGTTTATTGTTACTCTTTTGGGTAATTATCTTGACTAAGATGTTTTTATTTTTATTTTTTACTGTTTTTATTGCAGTTGCTTTTTTTAAGTGGGTCTCCAGGTATTTTTTGGAATCACACTAGTAAAAATTATAGCCACTCTTGTTTGCTGAGAAACATTCATCTTGTTGTCATGCATGTAGAACAGTGGAATTCTTGCCTCCTTTAAATCTTGTTACCAACATAAAGCAAAATTGCTCATCTGTTTAGTCGGTTAGATTCAGAATAGTGATAATGATAATTGCATGGTTTCTCATCAATGCATTGTTGCTTTACCCAACTCCCAGATGATCTAATTAGGAATTAAAAAATAATCCAGAACCAATATGGGGTTGCCTTGGTGCCAACATAGGATGAACAATTGTGAAGGTCATCCCTCTCAATTGGCTCGGCAGGTCATAATGTCTTGAAATAATGATTACCAATCTTTCAGAGTTAATGAATGCTATGGGCTAATTAATTATTTTACTTTAAAAAGATTACAACTTTCATAGATTGCATGAGAAAAAAAAATTGTGTTAGTCATATGCCACTCTTGCTTATTTTTCCAAATAACTTTATTAGGTTTTACCTTCCAGTGACATCTGGACAGAATAGTGTCTTTTAAGGAATTTACTTTCATATATGGATAACATGATACTGGAACAAAAGAGAACAAACAAAACTACATTTCTAATGGTATCACAATGAGTGGTGTGTGTGCTTATTAAGTAAAAACATTTGCATTTAGCCTTCCAGCCGTGATTACACAACGAAAAAGCACATTGATGATTCTATTCCTATTACCTATTACTGCAGCAGTGTTATATGTGCAAATTGATGTTTGAAATTATATTTTCTAATAGTAAACACATTTTCTAAGTGGAAAAAATGTTGTATTTTTTTCTGGTAAATTTTAGGATCTTGCTTAAATTACATTAATAGTGTTCAGAACTTTACCAAATCTATAAGGTTTGTTGTTCTGGATTTAACAAATAATTTGCTGGTTTGCTCCTGATAACCAACTTTATAATTCTTATGGCTCTTTCCTGTAATATAAATGACGGCTTTATATTTGACATATATGTGTTTCTCCAAACTTCTACACAGTAGTTTAAATATGGCACATTGAGTGAACATTGAGTATAATATTTTCATTGTTTCATAATTTAAAACATCCTTTACTTTATATATAACAAACATTTTTAGGGAGCTTTTTTTTCTTTGTGCTATGTGAATTTCCATGATAATTTATCATTAATAAAAACTCAAAGACTCTCAATTTTAACTTCATGTACAGCTAATGCAACATATTTTTTTATTTTCTGATTTCCAAAAATTATATATTTAATCTTTTTCACATTCAATGATTACCTATTCACATGTGTATATATTGGGAGGAAAACATTTGAAAAAAAAAGTCTTACATTTAGAATTCATCTGTTAAAGAAAAAAAAATTTGTAAGTGTTCAATGACCGATGATAATTTTCAAAATTTTTAAAGCAGTAAGAAATGTGGGATGAATAAAATGTAGCCTTTTAACAGCAGTTATCTGTATAAATAAGAGACTTAATATACACAATTTAAGCCAGTCAAATGCATTATATGCATTTTTTGACAGCAATTCACATGAAAAAAATTAATTAAGCTGATAGTTTGTTTACCTTTGATACACTGGCAAAGTTCACTTCCTAAAATGTCTGTTTCTATGAAATACTTTTAAAAATGTACATGTTTCAAAATATGTAACAATACTATTTAATATTTCATGGTGTTAGTTATTTAGCATTGTTTTTTCACTTTTTAACTCAGCCTGTTTATAAGTAATACATAGGAATTAGTGAGCAATATACTTCAAGCAGGATATACCTTTCAGCAGTTCTCCAGGTATTATTTAAGGCCTCAAACCTAAATAACAGCTTCTGTTAGTAATTTATGTTATATTCCAGTGATCAAAGGACAAAAAAAGATCAGTTTGAATTTGGTTTAAATTGTTGTGTATTTTATAGATAACATAAGAATGTAAGACAGTCTTCCTGTAATGATGTTATTGTTGTTGAAGTGTAGGTAGGACTCCTGGATTTGATCCACCTCCCCCGCTGGGCCCTCACACTGCTAGCTGCAAGAAATTGCCAAGACAGAATATACAACAATGTGGTTGCCTGTAAATTTTCTTTGTGTGTAAGTATTTGATGAAGGATACTACTCTAACAGATTATTTAAATACCTTTGCAAACAGCAGCTGTTAGCAAAATGATCTACTGTAACTACAGTATGTGGTTATTTTTCATTCAGAGTTTACATGTTATGATTTAATGCTTACTATCTAGTTGTGTATTTATGTTTTTTTAGCTACAGATCCCAAAATGTTGATGTGGTATTTTACTAAAAAAGTGAAATCAAGTGAATAAATAATGTTTGAGATGACAAATGGGCTACTACAAGTTGGAGATAATTTAAAATATGTAACATTGTTTAATGGATGAGGCTCCAAGAACCTCCTGAGTGACAAAATGTTGCCAAAATGATTGAGCAGCTGAGTCAGTGGCTGAGTCAACAGCAGAATAAATTGATGTATAACTGAAGAGAGGAACAAGTGCGCAAACGGCTCCATTATACTTGAACTTGTGGCACGGATTAATGTTTGTTTGGGAACTAGAAAATGTGTCACGGAATGTTTTCATTGTTAAAAGGAGCTGGCATTAGCAACAGCAACTGAAGTTTCTTTACCTATAATCATGGATATGCTAATTAGAGATGTGATGATGTTTGCTGGTAATTAAAAGTCAGAAATCTATCACAAGCATTGTTGCTCTGACAAAGCTGAAATGAACCCAATACTTAGGGCTGCAATGAAGTTTCACATCAGTTTAATCTCCAATTCTGGGCACGTCCCTGGTAGGGGTGAACAGTGGGGAAGTAGAAATCCCTTTAACCAGCAGGAGATTTCCAGTAAAACCACACTGGAAAAAGGGGAGCCATCTGCTTCAACCAGCTGGGGGTTACAAGAAACAGAAAGAAACATAAATTTAAAAACAGGAAAACATTACATTAGAGACGCTTACTACAGCATCAACATATTTGTCTATTGAAATAGAAGTTGCTCAAATTTGGAATAGTTACTGTTTAATACTGTTGTAACACTGTTAACAAAGTACAGCCTATGTCTGAAATTAAATTGATGTAGCTTTAAAATGTAATGCTACATCCATTGGGTCTCGGGTCTCTAGACCCATGACCAGATCTGGTCCGTCATAGCCAGCTGCTGGCGAAGCCTACAGACTTGCTGCTGCAGCTACAAGGAGCTTCTGTCTTGTGGCTTTTTAACAGTTCCATGGGAATCCCCTCTGCTTTTCACTGGGGTGGTGCTGGTTGGTCTATTCAGAATGCATTTTATAGAGAAATATCAGGGCGTGCTGACATATACATTCGCAAAGCATTGGATCTAGGTGCTTATGCACCAAGATGTATTAGGTGTACACATATATACCTATAAACTATATTATTAGCTGTGGATGCCAATAAATACATATTGTATTAAATAGAATTTTGTATTTTTCAGTGATGTTAGTGTTATCTACAGTATACACTGGTTGTTTGTCTCTAATATTGTTTTTCTGTTACTTTGTGTTGTTCTTTTTCTCTCTTTATGCAAGTGTAGAAGCAAACTCCTAGAATGTTACCTTGAATTCTCTTTGTCCTTTTTTTTCCTATTCTTATCCCCTCTCCCTTTAAGGTTTTTGCTCCACCTATCTTCCTTTCTCATTTATACTTTCCCTTCTTTATTTCTCCATTCCAATTGCATTTGCAACTGGAAAAGCACTTGGAGAGCACAGATCTCCACCAAGCTGCAAATTTTGCCCCAAATTGTGACTAACACCTTTAACTAAAACTTGCACAAGATGTGGATCATTACCAAATTTAAATGAATTGTTCCTTGGTATTAGGCACACTTCTGGTAAAAAAATATGTCCATAAAATCTGTTTATAAGTTTTCAATTAATCCTGCTAACAAACCACCAATGCTTCTTTTTCTAGTGTTTTGTATTCAGTAAAATACCTTACACTTTTTTAATTCAATACTAGAGGCTGTCAATAGTCACTGCTGCCAACCTCTGGTTTAGTGGCGAACTACTTGTCCTGCCAAATATCCCTCTCTCAAAGAATCCTTTAAAAAATCCTGTACCTAGATTATGATCTAGATCATCACCAAAATTAAATGGATTGTTCCTTGGCATGAGGGATAGAAATTTTAATTTAAATCTGTCCATAATTTGTCAAATTATCCTATACACAGACAGCAAGACAGACAGACAAACAGATAAACACCCCCACATACAGAGGTTTGTATTTCTATCCATATTAAGATTTTACATTGACTTAAATTAATTTTAGTCCTGCATTTATGCCTAGCCCTAACATTCACTCTAACTCTAACCCATAATCAGTATATTCCTAAACCTAACCTTAACTTTAAATTAATTCACACCACATATCCAAACTGATGTTAAAAATGGCGGTCCGCCACATTAGGCCCACCCTTCAGTCCCCATAAGCCCTGTTGGTTCTCAGAAGGTTGGTAAATACTGTACACCAAATGTGGTCCTAAACAAGTACACACAGA
>JAUZNJ010038551.1:0-11050 GCA_034780135.1 Jordanella pulchra
GTCTTCTACATGCTTTGCAAGTGGAAAACCTGAAAAATCAACAGTGTATCAAATACTTGTTCTCCCCACTGTATATGCATGCACTTTGAGGACCAACATTTATTTTGAAGAATTTGGAATCAGATTGAATTACCTTTTAAACTTATTTAGAGCAATTAAATAATGTCAAACGCCATTCAAATGCAAATCCAAGAGGTAAATAAAGGATTAATTGGTAAAATAAAATTTTATTTAATAATTTGCTTAATCAGAAATCGATGAACTTTTTTTTTTATTGATTCTCAATTGATTATTTCTGAGGGAATTATAAATATAATGGGGTCCACTAACATTTACTATTTTATATGTTCATTTATTTTTAATTTTATTTCAGTAAATCAGATATTATAGGTATTAATATTATTGGTATGGATCAGTCTGCTATGTTTTGAAAAAATGTTAATCATTGTGTGTTCCAGTTAGCACAGTCAAGCAGCCGACGGGGATGAAAGTAGAAGTTTCTCATGACCTGAGCTCCAGTGTAAACCAGGAGGACACACAGCCCCCCCACATAAAGGAAGAAAATGAAGAATTGTGGATTGGTGAAGAGGGAGGGCGGCTTATTGTGAAGATTGTAGATGATGAAAAGCTTGGTTCGTTTTCCGAACTCAATCATATCAAACCTGAAAACAGCAAAGAGGTGGGTGCTCCAAACAGGATCTCAGCTGTACAGATAAAAAAAGAACCCAATGGAGACTGTGGAAGAGCAGAACCAAACCCACAAGCACACACACATCAACAATCAAAACATGCATCAGATCAGTCTAATGCTGAAGTCAGTGGTGAAGGTAACGGTTGTGTGACCAGGCAAGCACTAGACAAGTCTACCAGTTCTTCAGCTGAAAAAAAACGCCCCAGAAAAAGGAAAAGCACTGACACTCAAACTGAAACTAAAGCTGAAAAGAAATCATTTGCTTGTGAAGATTGCGGTAAAACATTTCCCTTTCGGTGTCATCTCAAGTCTCACATGAGACTCCACACTGGAGAGAAACCATTTGCTTGTGCTGATTGTGGTAAAACTTTTTACCAGCAATATCAACTTAATTGTCACATGACAGTCCACACCGGAGAAAAACCATTTGCTTGTGATTTTTGTGGTAAAACATTTCCTTACAAGTGTCATCTCAAATCTCATTTGCGACTCCATACTGGAGAGAGACCATTTGCCTGTGGTAATTGTGGTAAAGCATTTACAGAGCTGAAGGACCTTAAACGGCACATGAGATGCCACACGGGAGAGAAACCATTTCAGTGTGAGGTATGCTCTAAGAAATTTAGCCTAAAGGGAGCTCTGAAGCGACACATGATGATTCATAATGGAGAAAAACCATTTCCATGCAGCGATTGTGACAGACACTTTAGATTTAACGCTGATCTTCAAGCGCACATGTTGACACATTTAGGCCTAAAACCATTTGCCTGCGCCTATTGTAATGCAAAATTTACCCGAAAAGGAAGTCTGCTTCTGCATGTTAGACACCACACTGGGGAGAACCTACTTACCTGTGAAATCTGTGAGGAGAAATTTGTCAGAAAATGTGATCTCGACAATCATATGCCGGTTCATTCGAGAGCACAGAGGGTGCCAACAGGAAATGAAAATTTTGCCTGTGAGGAATGCGGGAAAAGATTTGTGGAGAAATCCCGTCTCACAAGACACATGATCACCCACACAGGAGAGAAACCTTTCAGTTGTGACGTTTGTTCTGTAAGGTTCTCACGACAAGAACACGTGAAGAGGCACAAAATGACACGCCACAGTATGACACGAAAACGCGAAGAGGCCAAAAATTACACAGGAACACAGGAAGAGACACAAAAGTTCACAGAAACATATGAGCAGGCACAGTCTTACACAGGACAATTTGAAGAGACACAGGATTATACAAGAATGTGTCAAGAGACAGAAAATGATGCAGAAGCTCATGATGAGACGCAAAATGACGTGCCGCAATACATTAACATATAATGAGACAAAGTGGCACAGGAAGGCTGACTACAGAGACAAACTCATTAAGAGGCACAGTCACACAAGAATACTTGGGGGAAAAAACAGGAAATTACATCACTGCACATGAGGAAACACAAAATGACACAGGAACACATCAAGAGACACAAGATTAAACTAACATAAAAATGCCTGAAGAGACACAACATGATACAAGAATAAAAAGAGTAACAAATCACAAAAATGTGAGAGACAAAATTACACAGGAACACTTGAAGACACCAAACCGATGAAATGACACAAAATGACAGGAACCGGAGAGAGACAAAATCCCACAGGAACGTTTGAGACAAAACATACCAGGATCACCTACAAAGAGATAAATTGTCATAAGACAGAGAAACAAAATGTCACATTAACACACTAAGGTACACACAAACACATGAATATACAAAAGTGGATCGAGAAAAAAAGAACACTTGAAAGGAGATTCAAAATAATATCTGAACACATCATGAAACAAAAATGCAGAAAAAGACACAAAAGGACAAAATGACAAGAAAATATAACTTCACAGTTCCTGAGTTTCAGATGGAAATACTTGGTGTTCACTTGTATTTCTTTTATTTAAACTTTAATGATGTTGAAAATGCATTTATTTTTGTTGAAGAGTGAATGCTGGCTAAGCAGAAAGCTGCATGACAAAGCTCCTTAATAATGTACTGGGTTAGATCTTTGTTTCTGTCCATGACTGAGTCGGCTTTTTCTAGTGGTACTCTGACACCTGCTTTGTAGTGTGTACTAACCTCTTTTAAGTTTTGCTTTCAGGCTGAATTGTGTTTGTATTATTATTTCTATTATTTAATCTATAAAATATTTAGTAAGTAGAAATAGTTTATAATTTCTGTTTAGATGCTTAAAGAATTGGCTGTCATCAAACATGAAATTATAAACCTCAACTAAATCTTGTCTTTTGAAGATGAAATTTGGTTGATAATTTATTGCTATTATGTTTTATACAATATTTATTACATTTTAGTTTATATGTTGTAGCTTGCTGGATAATTGAGTATTTTTTTATAACTAGGAAAAAAACTCACTTCTTTTTAAGACTAAACTCTGTTGGCCCTTGGTTTAATTCCCATTATTGTGATTTCTACCATCTTTGTTTTACCAGTTAGTCTGAAATGTAAATTCAGTCAGTGGATTTATCTTACATCTGTACTTACTTTTCCATAAAAGCTGAATTTTTCTGATAAGTCAAATTATTTATTAAGATCTATTTAGGTCAGTTTATGCTGTTTTGTTAGAATGAGCTGATGTCTGTTGTCTAACATATAACATATAAATCACAATTGACCAAATCGTGAACAGGATTTCTAAATTGGGAATGTGTGAGTATCATAGATTGGAAATGTGAATATTTGTCATTTCAGCTCTAATAAGCCTGGTTTTGGTCTAGTTGGTCGTCTTTGAGCTCACTAGAAGATTTGGGGACGATTCTTCTTTGTTCCTAAGATAAAAAAAAGGTACTAATCTTAAATCGCACCTGTTAAGAGTAATTGTTTCTGTGCCTTCAGCTCATGATTATCAACTTCCAGAACTGTTTCCTCAAACCATCACTCTCAGTAGATTGAATCTCAAAGAACAAGCTAACAAGGACAACATTTCTGAGCAATTCTCGATCTTCTCTTAAGCCAGAAACACATTTTCCATAAGTTATAGGTCAACATCTGCTTTTGTATTATGTAACTAAGCACTAATGCCACTGATGTGCCTTAGGTTTCATCTCTGCACAAGACTTGTTTAGTTTTGTGGAGCATTCATTTTAATCCAAGCATCTCTGATTATTTTTTTGATTCTGCGCTGCATCCTTTTTTGTCTCTTTTTGACCATTTTGCAGTAGCCTATAAGACACTATGTAGCCAGTATCCCTGACCAGATTCCTCTTTTGAAATCTGGTAAGTGTGTTCCTCTTTATCTGAGCATATTAAACCTCTTAAGAACATCCTGGTGTGGTCATTGTTGTTTTAATTTTAACCAGTTTGGCTAGGAATTGGCTAATGATGTCTCATCCCAATCATTTTGATAGTACTAAGGTAATTTTTTTTTTTTTTTTTACTAAACATAGTGTTCTTATCTTTCACAAAGGTATGAGTGAGAGTACAACATGGATTTCTTTAATTATATCAGAAGACGTCTTGCTGCTGCTAAAAATAAGCTATTTCAGTACCAATACTCATACAAATTGTAAAGTTTAGAAAAAACTAACTCTTCTGCTTGATTTACTCTGTTATGGTTATTGAGCTACTAATTTTTAAAAACAAAGGCTGACAAAGGTTTTTACTCTGTGCTTGGATGGCAAACTGAGCCAGTTGATTAAAGATTTGGGGCTCTAACACTCGAACTGAGTCAAATTGATTGATTTTACATAGTATAATTATCTTCTCACTGAAATGGCTTTGTCCTTTATGGAGGAAAGTAGAAGGCACATTTTGAAAGGGGATTTAAGAAACATTTTTGGGTGTTTGGTGGAATAAAAGATCACAATCCTCAAACATAATTATGATCTGTAATTCGAACTATTATGAGAAGTCGTTAAAGTTATTCAACGAAAGGCTTTTTAAATCTTACAGTTTTTTTCCTCTTGCTTGCTTCATTGGAGACAGGCTAAAGTGACACTTTTGTTGTATTGTCTAAAACCTCAATAATCTTGCTGAACAGCAAATAAATATATATTAGGAATCCACTTGTGAATCCAAGTGTTTACTGGTTAAATGGCATTTATTTACAAAGTACTTTAAAATACCTTCATAGCACAGATGTGCTGTAGACGAGAATAAATTCAAAAGTCTGAGAAAATAAGTCCTAAAAGAGACACAAGGTATATAGAATATAAATAACAAAGGCTCGTAGAAGTTTACTTAAGCTATATTTCTTATTTCTTGCATGTTGAAAATGTTTCAACAAAATTTTACATGTTAATATAGTTTAATAGACATGTTTATGTAATTGAATTTTAACCTTGAGATAACCTTTTGTGAATTGGTGCTTTATAAATTAATTTGATTTCATTGTATGGTTTGAGTGAAGTAAGATATGGTAGGCCAATATGATTTTACACGATTTTTATGATTTTAAACTACTTGTAGCTTAATAGTAATCAAAAGAAAAATGAGCAAAATCTACGCATCAGAGTCAACACAATTTCCAGAGGACGAAAATTAATGTGCTTTATTTTACCCATGGAAATGCTTAACATCCCTTAAATTCAACACCAAGACCTATAAACCTTCCAGTCATAGCTGTGTGGCACAGCGTCTGGTGTATGTTTGAATGCCACTCACAATATGGCGGAGACGTTAACGCAGGACCCGAGAACTATATGAGCAAAGAGGAAGTACACGGGACATATCGATGTTAGCTTAAGTGGCTATGTCTTGACGAAAAATATTTTTTGTTTGTGTGAAATATGTGTTTTATTTGCATTGAAAAATGTATTAGACTGTATTGGCTCTCTTAGGATAACCGCTGTTTGTGTCGAACCGCTACGATTATTTGTGGCCGAAGGTTGCCTTGAGCCTTGTGTAGCACGGTAGATTAACTGTTCGCCGTCATGGAGCTAAAGCAGGTAACAGCGGATACTAATCAGGGTTAAAGATAGTAAAAGTTCGTATTTTTTAAGACTGTGAAACAAGTCCACACCGTGAGACTGCGTAGAAGGAAACATTGACTGTGGACACCTCCTTTCAGCCTTCTTTAGCTAAGGACCGAAGGACGGTGGATAGTCGGTATGTTCATAACACTTTCAGAAGAGTTGTACCTTAAAACAAATAAACTTATGTTCGTTATTAATGTACCATGATCATGTCTTAAAGTCTTGAATTCTAAGGACATTAATCTCCCTTTCAATCCCTTTGGAAATGTGAAAGATTATTATGATTTCCAAATCATATTTTGTTATGTTAGAAAAAATACATTGTCACATGATATTTTATAAAAAAAAAAAAAAAATGAATTTAGTCGGCTGTAATGATCCCTTTATTGAGCCCAAAATGTAAAGTTCTTTTCAAAGCAAAAAGGCGTCTGGGCATGAAGATGAAGAATTTTGTTTTTTTTCAATTCAAATGAACTCAAAATACTTTATTAACCCCAAAGAGAAAATAAATGTCACAGCTACTCAGTTTTTATGGGATTCACTCCCCTTCTTGCTATTTTAGGTTTCCAGCAGCAAAAGGGTTTGAGGCTTTTCCTTTAAAATTTTAAACCATGACTCTTCCTTTAAAAAAAAACTTCAGACTGTGGATTAGTATTTTCCTGCTAAAAGACTTTAGGCTTCCTTTGAAATAGATGTGTTTTCATGGGAAGGATCCCTAAAACACCTTGTCTATCAATCCTATTTAGAGGATGAAGGTGGACATTGACCAGTTTCAAATGTATTATATATTTTTATGTTCCGCTTTGAGTACGATATAAGCTAATGTAATTTAAGTCTTAACTTTTCCCTTTGTCCAAACTTTGGTTGTAAATCTATTCTAAATCATTCTATTGTTCTTCTAAACATGTGAAGGTTGCAAATAAGGATTGTGAAAAAGAGAATCCCAAGTGGAACGAGTATGTCTGAGATGATAAAGGTCGAAGGAGACGATCCTGATGGACTCAGTGTGGCGTCCCCCCTTCCTACAGCACTCGCATCAGACCTGGAGCAGACTCAAAATAGCAAAGATCTCAGTAAGTGACTTACATTTATAAAAGCGCTCCTGGACATTTAAAAGAGTCAGAGTGATAAAAACATTTTAAAACATAAAATCAGAGGCAGATTTTATGGATTGGTCTGCAGCCTTTCTTGGCTTTATTTCATTGGCTTTCATTCATTAATTATGTATAAATGAACTATACATAGTTATAGGATATAACAAAGCAGAAATCTTTTAGGTTAGTGAACAAAAACTCAAAATGAAATATTTGAAACACATGATTTAAATTATAAAGAGATGTAGATCTATCGTTAAAAGACAGGGTATGTCTTTCTGACATGTGAGTGCATGGTAACTGTGATATAGCCCTTTGTTTTTAGTGAAATTCAGCGTAATTCAAAACATAGCGGAAAGTTGAGCTGCTTCATCATGCATAATGGCTAAAGGGGCCCAGTTTTCTACTTCTTTGACACTATTGATCAGTGTAAATATTCCTGACCTCACTCTAGATGGATTTTGCTCTAGCTTTTCTCTGCTCTGGCATTACTTTTCTTGCAAATAGCAGTGAGGCTCCACTTAAGAATTGAAAACGGCCATTTCATCATTTCAGTATTTTTTAAATGAAAAACCTAGTTCATTGTTAGGCACTGAAAACACAAGATAATTAGTCTAGATTCAGTTATTTGCAGCGAGACTGGTAATATCGCATCCGAAACCCCCTTGTTTCGTTAAATATTGAACATACAATCCTCTTAAGAGTATTTACTTTAAAAAAATACACAACTTAAATAAAATCATAATGAAATCCTGTCATAATACATGGAGAAATAAGTAAAATCTCAGGAAAAAACACTATCAAAAACTAAATGTGCACTTGCCCTTATGATTTATTGTTATTAGCACATAACTGTCTATTAAACAAGATACATCTAGCAAAAAAAAAATTCAATAATTATTAAAACAGATATTAATAATAAATCAAATCATTAGCAGATATTAAACTGAGAAGAGTAGGCTCACATGTAAACAAAAAATAGCTGAACTTTATGAGTTTTATGAACTGCAGTGTGGAGATTTAAAAAGTCAAACTATGACTTCCCCTTACTTCAAATAAGTAAACACATTTTAAAGGTGGTACTTGTGTAATAATAGATAAAGGAATGTCAAGATAAAGCATTGCTGAGTCAAGCTTCTTCTTGCACCCCAATTTACAATCAGTTGCTCAGCTTTTTCCACTAAAAACAAGGATTTCTCTCCAAAACTGTAGACGTTGAGGTGATGGCATGAGATTTGTGGAGAAAAAAAATATACTTATATAAGGCTATATAGTTGTTACTATTCAATCTTCTGTAAACAATTCTCTTAAACATTTAAAACCATTCTTAAATAAGTACAGACTATAAAAGAAAGGGGAGCTAGCTTATAACCTATGGACAAAGTTATTATATTAACCACTAACAGAGCCAACTTGCTTGTGAAAGGATTGGATTACATACCTCTACCATTTGCACCTTTCTTATGTTTAAGCTCGTTCTAAATCCTTTATGGCTCCCTGGCTTATATTACTCTGTGACATATTGTAAATAAAATATGTGTGTGATTGTAAGCTCCCTACTAAACGTCATATTATTTCATCAGTATCATAATTTTATTAGGTGCCTCTCTTGGCCTCTTTTAATGATAGAGTCCCCCTTTTTTGGCTCCACTGCTACAGCTTCTTCATTTGTGCTCTGTAAACCTGTGTGGACGCAATTTCTAAGCTGTTAATAAACATACAGAAGTCTTCTTTGGGTGGACAAGGCCTTCAAAACAGAAAGATTCAAACAATATTAAACAACTTTTCTCTTGAGTTTAAGAAAATAAATGCTAGCCTTTTTGGATATGTTAAACAATATTTTAAACATTTCTGTTATGCTGTTCTCAGTTCATCAGATTTTGGTGATCAAAAAAGAGGTTTCACTTGACTGCAGTTCAATTTTGGATCCAGAAGCCCCGCTCCAGAAGGAGGAACTCTGCATCAAGCAGGAAGGAGAGCACTTCACTGTGAAGATTGAAGATGAGGAGAAACCTCGGTTATCAGAGCTTTATCACATTAAAACTGAAGACGAAAGAGAGTCAGAAGCCCAAACCAGCACCTCAGCTGTACAAATAAAAGCAGACCCTGATGGAGAGGAATGTGGAGGATCTGAACTAGACAGTAACCCTGGTCCAGTATGTTCCTTTCTGGAAAGTAAGACCGTTAATAAGAAAACTAAAATATCAAAGCTGCGTTCCAAACTTACAAATCAGGTTGAAGTTAACGTGGGAGAGAAACCATTTGGTTGTAATATTTGTGGTAAAAGACTCAGGCACAAGACTCATGTTAAATTACACATGATGATTCACAGCGGAAAGAAAGAGCATAAATCGGAATTGTGTGCTAAAGTTTTTAAAGAAAAGCGCTCTCCCCAGACCCACAAGAGAGTCCGCAGTGGTGATAAAACATTTGACTGTGAAGATTGTGGTAGAAAGTTTCAAGCAAAGAAATTGTTTCAACAGCACCTGAAGGTCCATTCAGAGGAAAAACCTTTTTCTTGTGATGTCTGTGGAACAAAATTTAAAAGAAAGGAGACACTTAAAAACCACACAAGGATTCACACTTCAGAGAAGCCATTTGTTTGTAGTGTTTGTAGTAAAGGATTTTCACAACAGATTCATCTGAAGTGTCACATGCGTGTTCACACAGGGGAGAAACCATTTATTTGCAGCTTTTGCAGCAAAGGTTTTGCATTACAGGAGAATCTAAAGAGACACATCCGTGTTCACACAGGAGAGAAAATGTTTGTTTGTAGTTTTTGTAGTAAAGGTTTTTCACTTCAACAGAATCTGAAGAGTCACCTGCATGTTCACACAGGGGAGAAGCCATTTATCTGCAGTCTTTGTAGTAAAGGATTTTATCAACATGGGGTTCTGAAAAGACACATGCGAGTTCACACAGGAGAAAAACCTTTTATCTGCAGTGTTTGCAGTAAAGGGTTTTCACTACAAGAAAACCTAAAGAGACACATGCACGTTCACACCCCAGTGAAACTATTTATTTGTAGTGTGTGTAGTAAAGCCTTTTCACAGCAGGATACTTTAAAGAGGCACATGTGTGTTCACACAGGAGAGAAACCGTTTATTTGTAGTTTTTGCAATAAAGGGTTTTCGCAACAGCATCATCTGAAAAAACACATGGATGTTCACACTGCACCATTCAGCTGTAGTGACTGTGGTAAACATTTCGTGAAGGAAATCCAGTTAGAGCGACACGTAAGAGTCCACACAGAGGAGAGGCCATTTGGGTGTGACATTTGTAAAACCAGATTTATTCAGAAATGTCATCTTGACAACCACATGAGGGTCCATTCAGGTGAGAAACCATTTGTTTGTAGCGTTTGCAGTAAAGCATTTTCACAACAAGATCGTCTAAAGAGGCACATGCGTGTTCACACATGTGAAAAACCCTTTGTTTGTAATGTTTGCAGTAAAGCTTTTTCACAACAAGGGAATCTAAAGAGACACATGAGTATTCACGAAAGCTGCGTGTAATGAAAACCCTGACCTCAAGTGGATTATTCTCTGGTCCTGACAGCAAAAATATAGGCCCATGTCAAGCTGGATTATTTCACTGAACAGATCAGTGGTTTTAAAATGTTATAGGCATATCAAAATAAAAAGTTAAACAAATACAGGGCTAATGCCTTTAATTTGATGTATACGGGAATGAAATATTTAGAATAGGCCAACACTAACTATTGCAATTAGAAGCTCTGCTATTGTAATGAGGTGGGAAATATGACATTATCAAATAATGAATCTTTCAAGAAACAATCGCCTGAAACTAAATTATTTGTTCCCATTTTAAAATTTCTATGATATATTTTATGTTTTTTTTTTTTTTACTGAAGGCATGAACTGTTAAGGATGTAGACCTTTATCAGCAAGCCAAACAGTTTTGTGTTGTAGATCCATTGTTGCTACTGTTTACTGCTTGTAAAAATGTCATACAAGTTAATCAGAGAGGATATATGCAGTAGGTCTATATACTGCTTGAGCTTTAGCATTGGAATAGTATGGCCTTAATGAACTGCATTCATGTTCATCTACCTTGTTTATATATATAGATGCTCACATCCTGTCATCATGTAAATAAACCAACAGGTTTGTTTTCCTACATGGTAAGTTTGGTAACTTGCAGCTACATTCTATAGAGCGTGTGAACTGAAATGGGGGGTGAGAAAAAAAATACTATGTATATATAATTGCAAAGCGTTGACAAATGCTAAATACTCCATGGGCACGAATATAATATATATATAGATATATATATATATATATATATAGA
>JAUZNJ010038552.1:0-11049 GCA_034780135.1 Jordanella pulchra
GGAAATCAGCTGTGCTGAAACAGGAAAACCTCTAAAACCTGCAGGACTGCGGCCCTCCAGGACCGAGGTTGGACATGCCTGCTTTAGGGGGTTGATACTGGACCTTTTGGGGGTTATTACTGTAAAGTGCCTTAATATGACGTGTATTGTGAATTGGCCCTATATAAATAAAACAAACTGATTGAAATTGAATTATTACTGGACTTTTAGAGGGTGATGTCAGACCTTTAATGGGTTGATACTGCACCTTTAGGGGGTTAATGCCAACATTTTCGGGGGGTTAATACCAGACTTGTAAGGGGCTGATACTGGAGCTTTAAGCGGCAAATCGGACCTTTAGAAGGTTGATACCGGACCTTTAGGGGACTAACACTGGAGCTTCAGGGGTTGATACAGAAAATTGATTTTTTTTTATATCCGACTCAATTCTGGCAGCAGAACCAAATTGTTGTCTTTGAGCTCTGTTTTACTTTTCCGCCCATCAGCTTGTTGTTCTGCCCGTAGATTAATACTTCTTAGCTGTTTAAAGGAGGAGAAGTTCTGCTCCTGGACCCTAACTAATGGCTCCCTGGGTCCAGTGAGCCATTCTGTTTACAGATGTAAAGACTTTCTAGCAACAGGTATACATGAGAGATGATTTTAAGTCTTAGTGATTTAATAGTTGCAGTTTCTAGATCGATTTTTGAACACCCTGTTTATAGATCCGCTCATTGGATGAAAGAAAGATGTGTCAAAGACCAGATCAATCCGAGTCCCATTGAAGCCAGTATGTTTCTGCCATTTCAGGACCAGTTTGAAAACCTAGAAAAGCATACAAGCTGGGGCATCGACTTCCTGGAACGATATACCAAGTTTGTCAAAGAGAGAGCTGACATTGAGCTGAGCTATGCCAAGCAAATCAGGTAGGCTTTTCCCTCGGACACCGACAGACGCCTCCTACTTTCCCCTTCTGTCCACCAATCTGTCCGTCTGTCTGCAGAAGCCTGTCGAAGAAGTACAACCCAAAGCGCAGCAGAGAGGATGAGAGCAGGTCAGTGTCTAAGGGTTGATCACATGTTTGACTCGCAAAAGAGCTTCACCTTCACATATCACTTTTTCTGAGCTCATTGACTGGTGGGAGGGCAGGAAAGGGCTGACTCTGAACAACACTGTGATCATTGATATCACTATCATACTAAGCAAGGCAGGTGAATAAAAGTGATTCCTAAAATAAATGGATTATATATGAAAAAGCTCAAATGTTTGATACTCCTTTAAGATTCTTTTCTAATTTATTTATCTTGGTTGTAGGCAAGACACTGTCTGGATGGAGTAAAGAGTGGGTAACAGTGAGAACAGTGTTAAACTGTTAAACTAACTCCTGGGTCTGCACCCTGGGCTGTCTGTTTCTGTGGAGGAAAATGTTTGCAGTCTAACCAAAGGGCATCTGTTTGCTCTGTGATTGCTCCCTTTAGGTACACCTGGTGTTTGGCATTTGCAGCAACTCTACAGCAGCTGAATGAAATGGCAGCTCAGAGGGAGGATTTGGCTGACAACCTTCATACACAAATTGTTTGCGAATTGATGAAGTATACCCAGGAACTAAAGACCGAGAGGAAAACCGTGAGTCAGCAAAGACAAATGCCTCCATCTAACCCCAAAAGAGTTTGATGCAGACTATATCTCAATCTACATAAACAGGCTAACAGGAAATATAAATACATTTTTGTTGTTGAAAAGTTTTACCAGTGGCTAGAGCAGGCTAGACACAAGGACAGAGGTACTAGTTACTGTTTCAGAGGAGCAGCGAAGATCAGGTACTCAGCAACAGTGGGCAGCATCTATTTACCTCTATTTAAATATATAATAACGGTTTGAAATTTACATTTTTGTTTGGGATTAACTAGTTTTATTTGATTGAACTGAAATTGTGTTTAAAAGTTTTTATCACTTCAGACATGCCTGTAATCTATGTAATGGTCAGTTTCATCAGGATTTCTAGACGGATATAGCTGAGTATCCATAGCAGTGGAAATTAATCCCATGCTGTCTAATAATTCTACCAATTGGGAGCATATATATAGTAAAGAGAATTGGACCTAGCACTGATCCCTATGGTACTCCACAGGTAACCCTGGAGCAGGAGGAAGATTTGTAATTAACATGAACAAACTGAAATCTGTCAGATAAATAAGATTTAAACCAGCTTAGTGCCTTTCCCAAAGAATATTATGACCGACCAGAGCCGGGACCCCACCCTGGAGCCAGGCCTGGGGTGTGCCATGTTCTCTGCCTCTATTGTTGATGCGGCCACCTGTCGCTGTGGCCATAAGGTCTGCTGTGCCATCGTGGCAGCAATCCCCAAACCTGGTGGTGGACGCCAGCTGTAAGGAATGTCATCAAGTAGAAGGAGTCTTATCGAGCCTTATTGGCTTGTGGGACTCCTTAAGCAGCAAGCAAGTATCACAAGGCCAAGCATGATGCTGTCTTGGTGGTCGCAGAGGCAAAAACCTGGGCCTTGGAGGAGTTCGTAGAGGCCATGGAAAAAGACCATCGGTCGGCTTCAAAGCAATTCTGGAAAACTGTCCGGCGCTTATGGAGGGGGAAGCAATGGGAAGCAGTGCTTTTCTAACACTGTTTTCAGTGGGGGTGGAGAGCTGCTGACCTTGAAAAAGCACATAATTGAATGGTAGAAGGAATACTTTGAGGATCTCCTCAATCTGGCTGAAACACTTTTTGTGGTGAGTTCATCCATCAGCCAGGCTGAAGTCACTGAGGTGGTCAAAAAACTTCACAGTCGTAATGCTCTGGAGAGGGATGAGATCAATCCCGAGTACCTCAGCGCTCTGGGTGTTGTCAGGCTGCCATGGCCGACACACCTCTTCAACATGGCATGGAGGTCAGGGACAGTGGCCCTTGGATTGGTCAGACCGGGGTGGTGGTTCCCCTGCATAAGAAGGGGGACCGGAAGGTGTGTTCCAACTACAGGGGAATCACATTTCTCAGCCTCTCCGGGAAGGCCTCAGCCAGGGTCCTGGAGAGGATACTCTGGCTGATTGTCAAACCTCGGCTTCAGGAGGAGCAGTGTGGTTGTTGGCCTGGCTATAGAACAGTGGACCAGCTCTCTATTCTCTGCAGGGTTCTCCAGGGTTTTTGGGAGTTTGCCCAACCGGTCCACGTGTGTTTTGTGGACCTAAAGAAGGCATTCAACTGTGTCCCTAGTGCCGACCTGTGGGGGGCATTTCAGGAGTATGGAGTCAGGGGCCTTTTACTTGGGGCCATCCAGTCTCTGTTCAAACGGAGCAGGAATTTGGTCCTCATTGTTGGCATTAAGTCGGACTTTTTCCCGGTGTATGTTGGACTCCAGAGCTTCCCTCTGGTACCGGTCCTGTTCATAACCTCTGTGGACATTATTTCTAGGTGCATCCAAGGGCCGTAGGGGGTCTGGTTTGGGGACCAGCGGATCTCGTCCCTGACGTGGTCCTGCTGGCTTCCTCCTGCCAAGACCTACAGCAGCGCTGGGGCGGTTCGCCGAGTGTGAAAGAGCTGGGATGAGAATCGGCTCCTCCAAGGCTGAGACCACCATGGTTCTGGTTTTTGACTGGCAAAAGGTGGCTTGTGCCCTTCAGGTTGGAGGAGAGTTCCTGCCTCCAGTGGAGGAGTTCAGGGAGTTGTATCTTGGGAGTCCTGTTCATCACTGAGGGGAGAATGGAGCGGGAGATCGATGGACAGATCGGTGCTGCTGCCATAATGCAGACGCTGCACCGGTCTGTCGTGGTGAAGAGAGAGTTAAGCAAAAAGGCAAAGCTCTTGATTTACCGGATCGTCTACTTTCCTACCCTCATTTATCATCATGAAATCTGGATCATGACCGAAAGAACGAGATCCCGGATACAAGCGGCCAAGACGAGCTTCCTCCGCAGGGTGGCTGACTCATTCTTAGAGATTAGGTGAGGAGCTCGGTCATTCAGGAGAGGCTCTGAGTAGAAGCGCTTCATCTCCACATCCAGAGGAGTCAGCTGAGGTGGATCGTACATCTTTTTCAGATGTCCCCTAGACGCCTCCCTTGGCAGGTGTTCCAGGCACGTCCCACTGGGAGGAGGCCCAGGGGACTACCCAGAATACGCTGGAGAGACTATATCTCTTGGCTGGCCTGGGAGCACCTTGGGTTTCCCCCAGCACAGCTGGAGGAGGAGTATGTGTCTTGAGCCTACTGCTACAATTATTAAGAGCCTGTCCAATTGACTTTTTCTTGTTTCAGCATTTCCAAGATGGTCGCCGTGCTCAGCAGCACATAGAAAACTCTTGGAAGCAGCTGGAATCTGTGAGTAATGTTCTGAGCCCAACCACTGGTTTGTACTGACTGCTCTCACCAGCACTGAACCCTCCTACTAATACCCTTCCATCCACAAGCTGAACAGATAGACATCTCCATCAGAAAGTGGCAGCATTCTTTTTCATTTGAGTTGTCCAATTCTTGGTCTGGGTGCCTTATCATCAGGGAGTATGGGTTATTGCTTTAATCTATACTGGGGCCATGGCATGTGTGCCTCTTTGGCCTGGGGCTGCTGCTCCTATCCTCCGCTGCCAAGTTCCTTTTATGGCTGTGTCTGTTGGTGCCTCATATTTGCTTACCGGGAGCGGCTGAATTCATCAGGAGCAAAGTTATCACGGACACATTCAACTGGTATAACATTAATTGGATACCATTTAACTTGAACGTCATAAACCAAGACAGAATCAACTATGATATTATAACTTGAACAAGATCAAATAGGGCACCAATAATCAAATCAACCAAAATCAATTGGGACATCATAAACTTGAACACAATCAACTAGGGCTCCATCAACTTTGAGGCCGTCAGCTAGGACACCATTGATTAGGATACCACTACCTAGAACACCACGAAATAGGACACGATTAAAAAGGACACCATCAACTAGGATATGATCAACTAAAACAAGACCAGGTGAAAAACACATCACCAGGACACAATCAAACATAAACTAGGGCACCATTAACTTGGATACATCAGGTTGACACCATCGATAAGAACACTATCCTGAGATTGTGCAGCAAAATTAGGGTTATGGTTTGCAGGTATCTTCATATGTGAAAAGAATGAGAAAGGAGATATGGGAAAGTATAAAAGACCACCAGATTGTAGTGTCTTGCTGTGGAGCGGATCAGCTCTCTGTTCTCTCCTTCTCCATCCTGCTTTGGGCTGTCACTCAGATTTTTACTAACCTGGGTTCTTGGATGTCTGGACTTATTGAGAATAGAATATAGAATCCCTGTGACTTCTCCTTAGCTGGACGAACAGGAATTGTTGACCACCAAACTGTCTTCTTCTCGAAACCACATCCTTCTTTAGTGGTCGAGTCAGCAGTATTAGTAGCCCGGATGTCACGCGGTGCTCAATCATCAAAGCGATTGACGACAGATCCTGTTCTAATTGCAATTGGACTTGGAAGTTGGTCAAATGATTTTAGTAACTAGAAATAAGTTACTAGGGTGTTGTTTTATTAATTTAAAGAAATCAAATAAAATCTCCTTTTTATTCTAGAAACTCACACCTGTTTGTTTTACACTATTGAAGAACTTGACTCAAAACGCCAAGGTCCAAACCTTAAACTGAATTTTAATATGCTTTATTAATATACTTGCCAGCAGAATTTAAGCAGCTTAAGTAATATCATAGAAATAAATCAATAATAAATCTTGAATTGGAAAGGAAGGCTTTTCAATTTAAAGTGAGGAACAAACAGTTTTTGCCGATGATATAAAGTCTCACTAGACAGTGATTGAGTCCGAACCTAAAAGTCCAAATCTAAAAGAATGCAAAAATCAGATCATGGTCCAATTGGTCAAAAATAATTTAATAAATCTACCTCAGATTAGTTCAAAAGTTGCTGTAATCACATTGGTTGGTGAGAAAAAAAAGAAAAGAAAAAAGGAAGGCAGGCAGTAGAACTTCGACCGAGCCGTTCCAATCTCGTTGGTCTCCCTCCTCATGGCTCGTTCCCCTCTGCCTTCCAATGTGTGGTTTCCTTGGTAAGGGGGGTGAGATTCTGCTTTTATCTCGTTGTTGCTCGCTAAATCCACTTTCTCACCTTATTACAGACATTTGTTAATCTGTACATGATTAGTGATGCTGTGCTGCTGTCCCTCTCACTTCCTGCTTTGTATAACTGATTACTTTCCCCCAAAATGATTCTTAAAATAATAACTTCCAGGAGTTTTCAAACTATAAGACCTTTTACTGGTTTCCATGTGTGTTTTTTACATCTTATACATACTAACTTTAATTCCAGGCCTAACATGTGTCGCTGCACGTCTCTGCCTGATTTGGAAACTGTGTGGCTGCTTCCTCTTACCACACAGAGAACATGAAGCCAGAACTGGACTCACAGACACTTGAGGTTTATTGACAGTAGCCCCTTCAAGATCAAAGCAGATTAATTACACAAACCCAGAGATTAGGATAATTACTCCATAATAATTCCTTTTAGACCTCATTAACATTGAAAGTAGTTCTTTAAAACATTCTGAAATGAAAAATATGAGTCTCTGGTTATTCACAGAATTTTTGTTGTTCAGAGTAAACGCCGGTTTGAGCGTGACTGCAAGGAGGCGGAGCGAGCTCAACAAATCTCAGACAGAATTGACCTGGACAAGGCGGATGGAGAAAAGGTTTGATACTCTGACACACCAGAACACAATATTTGATTGGCAGGAGAAGCTGAGTTATCCAGCATGGCTAGAATAGTATAATTTACCTGCAACTCACCTGCTTGCTGAATGCAGCAGGTGAGTTGCAGGTCAGTGTCAGTTAACTCACTTGGACGGTCAGTTCATAACAGTAGAGCAGTTTGACTTATTTTTTAAATATTTGATTGAACTGATTAAGTCTCTGTTTTCTCTCAGCGCTGCTCTCTGAAGGTAAGTCTGTTTTTATAATTATGTCATTGTGTTTGTTTTCATATAGTATCTGACATGTTTCCAAAGCTAACCTCTGATGTTGTGACTGGGTTCAGGCTCGCCAGACGGCCCAGCAGAAACAACAAGCTGCTGAGGAATCCAGGAAAGATTATGTGGCAATTTTAGATCAATTTAACCAGGACCAGCACCAGCACTACCGCACACTGGTACCAGTGATATACCAGGTAAAACCCACCTCTATAGGGTACAGGTGGCAAGCCAAACTATTTTACCAACAACATAACAGAAGCCATCTTTCATTCTTTATTTTACTGTAGTTAAATTATCCCCATGAAATATTTCTGCAGTTTATCAGGTAATACAGGTTGTGACTTTGTTGATGAATGCTTATCCATTGTCTTCTTACAACACAATGGAGCCAATTTGCCACAGCTGACAGAAGATCAGTTTCCTTATACTGCTTTGATATCTTCCAGTCAGGTTTCTGCGCCAGCCACAGAACAGAGACTGCCTTGATTAAGGTGATCAGTGACATTTGTATAAATTCAGACTCTGGAAGAACCACAGTACTGGTATTATTGGACCTCAGTGCAGCGTTTGATACCGTTGATCACTCGATTTTATTAGAGCGTGTGGAAAACTTGGTCGGCCTTTCTGGTTACACACTGGACTGGTTTAAATCCTACTTGAAGGACATGGATTTCTAAGTGTCAGCAGGGAACATTAAATCAAATACTAGAAAAATCACATGAGGGGTTCCTCAAGGATCCATTCTGGGGCCCCTCCTATTTAACATCTACATGCTCCCATTGCCTCAGAGCAAACAATAAGATCAGTTACCATAATTATGCAGACGACACACAGCTTTACATCACAATATCACTAGGTGAGTATGAACCCATCAGAGCGTTGCCTAGATACATAGAACAGATCAGTATGTGGATGCACAATAATTTTCTCCAATTAAATAAAAACAAAACCGAGGTAATAATTTTTGGACCCAAAAGAGGAGACATCCAGAGTTGGCTTACAGCTTCAGCTACTACAGCTAGAAACCACTGATTATACCCGAAATCTTGGTTCATGATGGGCTCAGACCTGAACCTTCAAAGGCACATACTGGCAATTATGAAGTCAGCTTTTTACCACTTGAAGAACATTTCCAGAATTAAAGGATTAATGTCCAGCAGGATCTAGAAAAACTCATTTATTGATTTATCTTTAGTAGAATTTATTACTGCAACAGTGTGTTCATAGGTTTGCCTAAAAAGTCCATTAGACAACTGCAGCTGATCCAAAACGGTGCTGCCCATGTTCTCACTTGAACTAAAAAAGTAGAGCACATCAGCCCGGTTCTAAAGTCCGTACACTGGCTCCCTGTGGCTCACAGAATAGAATTTAAACTCCTTCTGTTAGTCTATAAATCACTGAATGTATCAGCACCTCAATACATAACAGATGTGTTATCAGTGTATCAACCTCCAAGAACCGCTCAGGTCTTCTAGTTCCAGCCTACTATGTACACCCAGAACCAGAACCAAACATGGAGAAGCAGCATTGAGTTCCTATGCTCTACTTATCTGGAACAAAAACCCGTTTGTTTAAAGCTGCCTTTGACTGTTGAAGGTAAACTGTTAACTGAGGTATTTTTAGTTTGAGGTTGTGGTCCAAATGTTTTATGTTTTATGCATGTTTTTAATGTTTAATTGCTTTAACTCTACTTTTACTTTTCTTCTATTGTCTATTTCAAGTAAAGCACTTTGAATTGTCCGTGTACTGAATTGCGCTATACAAATAAACTTGCCTTGCCTTCCTTGAACATAGCTTGGATAGTTTTATCATTTTTTTTAAATGTTTTTTTTACGCTCTAGTGGCCTTTATTTTGTATCATTTTTTTTTAAGTTGGCAGACAGGAAAAGGAGTGGAGAGAGAGGGAAAGACATGCGCATTTGAACCGCGTTGAGGACTGAGGCCTGCATACATGGTCGCACGCTAAACCCCGACATCCACACCACGCCCCGTTTGGATAGTTTTATCACAAATGTTGAAGTTTCTGGAAGAGCAATCTGGAAAGGAAACGAGGGATTCGCCATCAAAAGGTCTGCTAAGCAGATGCAGCAGTTGCAGATCTTTGTATGGCAAACACAGGGTGTTTTTTGGCGCATTTATTTTGATAACATGTGCTAACTATTTAGGGCTTTTACACCAAGCTTGGAAAGTTTAGTTTAGGCAAATGGATGGGACGATTTCTAGAAGAGGTTTTGCCTCCCATCCAAGAAGCTTCTTTCGTTCTGATGTTGGAGAGCACTGACATAAATATACTGCAGGTGTAGCAAAAGAATTAGGGGAGGGGGAGAAAAGGCATAAACCAAAGGTGACTCTGATTCCTCCAACATAATGGCCTATAGAGGTCAACTGGATGGTCGTTAGGAAGGTTCTGATGGGTCGTTAGCTTCGTTGTCAGAGTGGTTTTGGTCACATGGCAAAGGTTGAGTCAGGTGAAGGTAGGTTAGAGGTGAAATTTTTTTGTACAGTTCCTAAAAGTGCTTTTTATTTTGGGGGACCAGTTATGTCGGAGTCCACTTCTGTTAAGGGATACTTTTCCAGGTTAACAAAGATGGCTGCTTTTACTACCCTCTCAAACCATCTGTCTTCCTTGGCTAGAATATAGACGTTGTTGTCCTCCGAGTGTCCTTTGGTCTTCAGGTAGGTGGACAGCCGAGTCCTGTCCTGTGGAGTTAGCCCTCCTGTGTTGAGCCATGCGCCCGTGCAGAGGTTGCTTGGTCTCTCCAATGTACAGGTCTGTGCTTTCTTCACTCTTCAATCTTCAATTAGGGGTAGCCACAGTTCTTCACGGCTGTCCTGATATGTCCCTGTTCTTTCCTCCTCCCACTGTTGGTGGTGGGAATGATTTCTGCTGGTGTCTGGAGGGTTCTGATGACACCTAGTTTGTGTTCCAGTGGATGGTGTGTGTCAAAACGGAGGTACTGGTCAGTGTGTGTGGGTTTCCTGTAGACTTCTATGTTGTCTGTCTTCCATTATGTGAACCGTTCAGTCCAGGAAGGCAAGGCTGTCATCTTTCACATCTTCCCGGGTGAACTTGATATTTCCGTCCTCTGCATTGATGTGGTCTGTGAAGGTTTTGATATCCTTGGTCTTTATCTTGACCCATGTGTCATCCATGTATCTGAACCAATGACTGGGTTTGGTGCCCATGTAGGAGTGTAGAGCTCTGCTTTCCACTTCTTCAATGTAAAGGTTTGCTACTATGGGAGACACAGGAGAGCCCATCACCACCCATGCTTCTGCCTGTAAAAAGCTTGGTTAAATTGGAAGTATGTAGTGAGAGACACAGGTTGGTCCTGTCTGACAGAGTGTGGTCTTGAAGTCGGCGCATCCTTACTGTGGCGACTGCTTCTGTGGTGGGATGCTGGTAAAAAGAAATGTGACATCATAGGAGACCATGGTTTCATTTCTGTCCAGTGGACATCGCTTCCTGTTTGATTGCTGTTTGGATTGCTGACTTGCATCCTGAGGTGCTGCTTGGGCCATCTCCATCTGAGCTAAGTTCTCTTTTTCTCTTACATCTCTAACTTACTCTAACTGTCCTGTTACTCTAATTGCTATGGCTTTTTTCTCTGTTTCTCTCTCTTTTTCTCTCTCTCTCTCTCTGTCTCTGTCTCTCTCTGTCTCTCTCGCTCTTTCGCTAGCTCTCTCTCGCTCTCTCTCGCTCTCTCTCTGTCCTAGTCCTAGATGACATGTTTAGCTGCATGTCGTCATTAAACCGCTGGTTGTCAAGGTGGTGTCCTTAAAACAATGTGGGCTACATTGATAATTGGAAATCTTTTGGGGGAAAACCTGGTCTGATTCAGAGAGATGGCATTCATCCCACTTTGGATAGTGCAGCTCTTCTTTCTAGGAATCTGGCCAAATTTATTAATCCTCTAAAACCCTGGCAGACCAGGAAGCAGAGTCGTAGTTTAACACACCTCTCTGCAGCTTCTCTACTGTTACAGTGTTTTGCCCACGACCAAAATCAAATAAAACAGAAAAGTATCCTTAAGGAGTAAACCATGATAATCTCATTAAAATTAAAATGACTCCAATCAGGGAAAAAGTTAAAAC
>JAUZNJ010038553.1:0-11049 GCA_034780135.1 Jordanella pulchra
TATATATAAATATATATCAGGAAGTAAAGTACCCTCTCCAGTAGACAAACTGTCTGTGACTGCAGTTTGGTATTATTTCATTTTGGTTTTATTTCATTTTGACAAAAGAGTGAACACAAAACCAAGCTGGATATGCTTGTATAAGTGCCCATAGGCCACAATCAACCCAGGATTACCAAGAAAATGACTTTTTTTTTTCTAAATAATCGCCTGCTAGTTGGTGATGCAGTGTGCAGTTGCACATAATAATTCATTACACCGCAAAAAAAATTGCAGCTCAAGGCAGAGGCATGTTTAGTTTGGTCTTGTGGGAGTGGTAACAAGAAACTTTCTGTGCTACCAAGTAGTAACAAACCACGTCAGGCCCACTTAAGGCAGGTATGACTTGGTGGGACTCAGTATGCTTACACCTTTCATTCCTGAAATTGATGTCCATACCCCATTTCCACCCTACTTCAGATGCTTTTTATCTTTGCTAAAATATACTTATGTAAGTATCTGGTGACAGTGGTGAAAATGAGTAAGACTACGCACAGAAGACAACTTAATTAAATGCCCCTCCTTAGTATGACAAGTATGCAACACAAAATACTGAAAAACAAACATGACCAAGTTTCTTAATATACTTAACATAGCCAAATCTGACATTATAAGTTTGTTGTTTTTTTTCTTGAAATAATTCAAAAAGATATAATTTAGAACAAAATATGTTTGCCATCTTTAGCAAACATGTAGATAAATATTCTGAATTAATAAAATATTGATAATACCCAGTAGTATTAAGTGAAAGGGGCATCATATTTAGACTCAAACACGTCATTGTTACTTTAAATGTTGCTTCAACATCAGAATATTTCAGGCTGGGGGTCTAAAAAGTCCAATCCATTGAAATATAGAATTTTATTACTAGGATTTATAATAATTTATTTAGGGCAAAGGCTGCTTACTTTTTCACAAAACATAGTAAGAGCAATGAGTACCATAAAGTTGAAATTTAAGTTTAATTCTTAAAAATATCTACAACAAATTGAAAAGCTTTGTGTTTGCATTCGGCATGTCAAAGCCACATGCTGCATTTGCAGAGACAAACAGGCTGTGGTGAGGCATTTCCAGGCCTTTGACCAACCACAGAAGTTGTTTACTCAAAACAGAGCTGCCTAGCAGCTTCGACAGGATGTGTTAGGTGAGAAGAAGAGGAGGAAACATAAAACACTTCAGTTTTTTTCTTATTTATACCACAACAGTTTAGCCATTGTTATATCTCAAAGATTTTGTCAAATAATAGTTAATAGATTTTATACACTATGTACATTACGCAAAGATATTTAATTGCCTCTTGTTCTAAGAATTTCATGAAGAACCAGTAATAAAGCATCGGCAAGCGGTAAAAAGGTGGTTTCCAGATGGAGACACAAAGACACGTTGCAGCGAACACTTAGAGTTTCACACTGACTGTCTCCTTTAATGTGGGAAGATGTGCAAGCATAGTGACTACGTGCTGTACCCTTGACTCCAAAAATTAAAGTGGACTTTGCTATTATCACACATATACATTTTAAATCTAAAACTTTTTGTACAGCTCAGCCTTTTGATGCTCAGTTATTTAATTTGCACTAGCAAATCAGGAGAATATAATTTTGGTGAGGTGATAGTGAGGTTCTCGATAGGTTAAAGTTGATTACTAATGTTTTCTGTGTAACTCCTTTTTATCAGTAGTAGAAATTTTGTGAAAAAAATAACTTTTCTTATATACAAACAAGCTTTTGAAATCTAACCCCACCCCAATCACACTGACACACAAAAGTTTCTAGTTGCTGCAATAAAAAAGAAGATTTTATCAGATAATGAAGTGTGATCATTTGCTAATAATACTGACAGGAGAGGGGGGAATAGCAAAAAAAAGAAAAAAAAACTTGGTGACATACAAATTTTGTTTCAGTTATAGTTATCTAGATGGAAAGGCACTTAATGCTGGGCATCTTATTTTCAAATAAACCTTGGTTAAAAGAATCAACTACAAGAAGTATGCAAGAAAATTCAGATGTATTCTTATGTTAACTTATTTTTGTGTTGCAGGGACTATCATTAGTTGATACCACATGCAATTAGTTTACCATGAGCAGTTTCTTGTGGTGTTTTAGTGGTCTTATCACTACGCTAATAGTTACTTAAGATTTGGTTTCCTTAGACTAGGTATCTCTGGCCACTAGGCCACAAAATCTTATCATTTAACCGTCTTTTCTTCAGAGATTTCAAACTTACCCATGCACTCTGAATGCTAGGCTTAGACATTGGGTTTACAGACAAGAGACCTGTTACTTACATTCACAGCAGTAACATACATAAAAAGGTATTAATCATAAAATAAAACAAAAACTCTAAAGTAAAAATGGTTATAATACTTCTGAAGAGCAATACCATAGAACACCAACAGCGCTGTGTACAGCATAATTCTAATATTCATTCTCTTTCAATAGTAGCCTGTAATGTAGCCTTTAATGTTTATTTATTATTTAATTAAAACTGTTAGTTTATTTATTAGCTTTATATTACTTTAAAATGCTTAAATACAGTGACTTATAATGTAATAGTGTTGCGCATATTTATTTGATATTGACTAAGTACCAGTGACAATTTTTGAATCTTACATATTGGCTATTTCTCAATATGCGTACTTGAGTTTTCTCATGCTTATGAAAGTGTATCAGCCTTACCCGCAGTACTATTCCAATTGATAAGAATAAAAGACCAAATCCCTGGATGTTCTGTCCTCTCTCTTTACCAAGTGTGCTTCAGAGCAGACTTTATTCAATCAATCATACAACTTAATTTACGTATCTACCTACAGTGATTCATTTTTTTAATCTACCAGTCATAATAAATAGGACAGAAGACAACAATCAACCAAACATTCAGAAACACTTTCAATAAGACTATATTGCATTTAGATACCAGGACAAAAGAGAAAATACTAAGATGGACCAGACAGGGACCAAGGCCTACAATGCCTAGACCATGCCTAGTTATTGCTGTCATCATTATTTAAAAGCAGACAGCAGAAGAAAAAAAATAGTTGCATTTCAGTTATTTTTTCTAGGAGGCACAAGGTAGCGTCATCCTGACAGCATTATACAGAATTCCTGACAAAGAACATGGTCAGAATGACTTAGGGCCTTTTAGCGTTTTATGGCATCCAGAAATTCCAGAGAGAATCCAGACTGTGCACTTAAGCATGCCCTGAAAGAGGAGATGCTGGCCTTATTTTTCCGTCTTATTTTGAAAACCTTTCATTTGATTTGTGTTTATCCTAGATTAAATGAAAAAAATAATAATGTATTGTTATCTAGAGACTACTAATAACAGGAGTCAAAAGGCAGATCCAAACAAGCCTCACATTTGGGTTGACATAAATATGCTTATGTTCCAATTGACACAGATTTGTTCTGCGTGCTCCTGTTCTTCCTGAGTCCATACTTGCTGTTTTCTTGTCAAGAACGTACTTGGTGTGAACATGAGTCCATACTCGCATTCTTGTGAATTGAGAAACCGCCACTGGGTCTGTGTTATAAGTGCGGCTGTTCCATAACTATTTTAGGGTCAAGAGTACAAGGGATCTGTTCAGGAATCATCCACAAAAAACACAGAGGGTATTGGGAGAAAAATGGCAATAGCATTTGGTATTGGAGGTTAACACTTGCACGTAGTGCAGTGCTTCTTTTCAACCTTATCAAAAACATTGAACCACCTGTAGAATATTATTTTAGCCAAGTGACCCTTTCACCAGGTCAGATATTCTATATTTTAGTTCAGGTTTCAAATTTATCTTTATTTTTATCAGAGTACCTCAGATTAAGTTATAACTTACAAAAGTAAGAAAAAAAATGTAGTATAACTAAGAATAAAAGAAAAAAATTATAGCTTGTTATTTTACTAAAATAGTGTGAAAACCTTATTCTTGCCTCTCTTAAAATTATATATCGTCATATGTTATATTGTGGAAGCAATACCAACTTTTTAGTAGAAAAATAACAAATGATAGAAAACTCACCTGTGTACACTGAAACATGACTCTGTTACATCCATTGGATGTAAACTGTAAATGTTCCTCCTTTTAAAAGGACGCTCATTTGAAGTCAACAACATCCATATTCTAGCTAAAGAACACAGATGGTTTAAGAGGGGAGTCAAAGAAGCCATTTTCGTTAACTTGGAAAAGCCATCCCTTAACAGAGGAGGTGGCCTCAGACATAATTTATCACCCACATACAAAGCACTTTTAGGAACCTTACCCAAAAGATTCATCTCACACCTACCTCCACCTGACTCAACAGAGTCATGTGACCTAAACCACTCTGAAGACCTACTTAACGACCCATCAGTGTCATGATCCGGGGCTCTTTGCATTTTTGTGTGGGTTTGCTCTCCTGTGCGCCTTTCCCTTTCCTCCACCAGATGGCGCCAGGGTCTATTGGATATGCGGTGTGGCTTCCAGCGGCACAGGTGTTGCCAATCTGTCTCATCATCCACACTGTACTTAAGGAGCTGCTGCCCAGTGGTTGAAGCCGAGTGTTTGCTAACTTATGGTATCACAAAGCCTCCTGAGTGTAACTCTCCTGGTGATCTCCTCGTCGCTTTGTTTCTGCTTGAAACTAACTCCTTGTGTTTTTTCCTCGTTGCCTTCAGGTGCTCTCTGGAAGTTAGGATTGCCGTCAGCTCCTGGCTTTCCTGCTGAGTTACCTTTCCTCGTGACGCCGTGGTGTTTACCCACTGGATGCCCGAACTCTCAGTCTCTCCACTCGTTGATCTCCTGGATCTTCTAAGCCCTTCGACTGGCAGCATAACAGCTCTAGAGTCTCTGTCTGTTTTGAGCCGACCTGTCCGTTTCCCCACTGCACTCCTTTGTTGCTTCTGGACTCACACAGAATTCAAAGATCCCGGATACCGGAACCTCCCTCTGAAAACCTCACTACTGCCTCCAAACAGTAAGATCCCTCTCAGACGCTCTGCTACTCAGTTTCCTTACCCGCAGTGAACTCATAAGTCTACTCTCTCTCTCAGTGACAACTCCTGCCGGTGTTTCCTCCCTGGACCTGGCTTTGGTTCCGCTACCCAGTTATCTCTCTTACAATAAACATCTAAATCTGATAAAGTTCTCCTGTGTTGGTGTTCTGCATGTGGGCTCGACATCTAAAACAACCAAACATGACAATCAGAGCCACTTTTTGTTTCTTCTCTCCCCCTTACATAACTTTTGGTCACACCTACAGTATATTTATCTCTGTTTTCTCCTGCATCAATCAGAACTGATGAAGTGTCTTGGATGAGAGGCAAAACGTCTTCTAGAAAACTACACGTCCAGTTGCCTAAACTGAACATTCCTAACTTGACCATGACCTGGATGACTGAGAACCTGAAAAAAATCAAAGACCATCTGTCAAAAGGACTGCAGTCTGTGAGACTGAAAGGTCAAATGTCTAATCAAGTAGTCAGCAGTAGATGGGCACCACAAGGGAAGGCAGTCTCACTATTTCTCTTTACTCTGAACACCTCTGAATTCTAGTACAAGACAGACTCTTGTCATCTGCAGAATTACTCAGCAATCACTGTGTAACGGATAAGAAGGTGAAGACAGGCTGCTTTGTGCCATAGTGTGGAAACTATAATCTGATACTAAATACAAACAAAACAAGGGAGATTATTGTAGATTTTAGAAGAAACAAAATCAAGTCAAATGCTATTATCATCCTAGGAGGAGAAGAGAAGTACCTTGGGGTTCACCAGGAAAAAAATGCAAATGTAACTGGAGCCATCGACAAAAAGAATGGCGACAGCTGACTGTATCTCTTGAGGAAGCATAGGTCCTTCAGCATTTGCAGCAAAATGCTACATATCTTAATAAGTCTGATGTGAAGAGTGTGAGCTCTTCTGCCATCATCCACTGGGGTAACAGCATCTGAGCAAATTAATTAAAAAGATCAACAAGTTAATAAAGAAGGCTCACCTCTAGGAACTCCTCTAGAACCTCTGGATATGATTTTATGGAAAGAAAGAATATTTCATAAAATGAAGAACACGAAGGACAGCCATGAGGAACATCCTTAGAAGACTGTTAAGCAATAATAGATTGTCTTTAGTCAAATGATTCTCCATATCCCCTGCAATACAGACCTCTACAACAGATCGATCCTGACAAAAACTATTGACATGTATAACTACTTATTGAAAATAATAGTTTAAATTCCTCGTGGGATCAACAAAGTATTACTAAATTTTATTAAAAAGGCCATCTACTTTGGGGGAATTTAGCAAAATGTATGTGGATTTCCCCTAAATGAATTAAAGAGTTATGTCAAAGCAGAGAAACCACATTTGTACAAAAGTGTGTTATTTAGTCCTCAGAACTTCCTTTTAATTTCTCTCAGTCAGATTGAAGAGTTGAGCAGGTGCATGTGCAAAGATGTGCTATACTTATACATAATTTTTTTCAGGTGCTCGACCAACTCCAAACATTGCATTCAGTTTCACGCATTCACACACCGATAGTGGCAAGCTGCACTGCAGCCTCAGCATCTTTGTGACAGACTGACGGAAGCCATGCAATCAAAGCGACTAGTCCTCTGACCGCCGACAACAGGCAAGGCCAGTAAAGTGTCCTGCCAGAGAGTCAATGACCGAGACATAGCGTGGGCTTTTATAAAGATATTTCAGCTGTTGTTTTTTAAACTAGTGTTGGAATCACTGCCATATAAAGTGCATAAATAAACAATATATTGTTTTAAAATAACATTATAAAGTAATTCAGACAAAAACAATGCAGTAGTCATCTGATTAAAATGTGCAATGATTCATAAGAACTTCTAAAAAACAAAATCAATTTCACTGCCATTGGGAACAACTTAAGATACTCTATCGTACTGCTGCCCAAAAGCCTGAAAACTACTTCGCTGACAATAGCAAAGTGAGAAAACATCACTAGACCCTTGAAAAGAGTAAGCAGAAACAAAAATTATCTATTGGCTAAAACTGTGTTCAGCTCCATAATGTATTTTGTAATTATGAAAAAGGAACCAGGTTTGTAGATTGTCAACGAAAGTACTACTGTCAAACCCGAGGCCATCTAAGTATGTATTGTTCTAATGTTTGCTTGGGTTCTTTGTTTTGGATTTGTTTTGATTCTACAGTCCATATTATGTTTCTGTACACAGATTTATTTGAAAAACAATTATTGTTCCTGTATGTTTCATAATCCAGAAGACCCCTTTTTAGGCTAACAGAGAGGGCCAAAACTTACCACCCGCTGATAACAACAAGCCTTGTCTTGTGTTTAAGCTGGAAAGTTTTGGTAACCCTCTTTCCACTGGGGTTGTAATGTCAGAAAGCAATATTTGAATGAGCCAATCATAACTCTCAGAAATTGTTCCCTCCCATTTTATATTACTGAATTAAGAATAAGGCAAATTAATTTCAGCAGTGAGTTGAAGAGAGCCCTCAAAATGTTCACATTTTATATACTGTTGATGCTTCAAGTTTGTTGTAAGTATGTTTAGATATCAGGAAATATTGCCTTTTGATATTTTAGTAAAGTATGTATTTAAATGCATTTGTTATGTGTATCATTATTCGTGTAAATGTTTTCTTGATGTGCAGGTGCTGAGAACTTTAACATAAAAACTGCTGCTGTTGGAGAAAATGTGACTCTGTCTTGCAAGCGAGAAGCATCTAGGAATACTGGATTCCTCTATTGGATAAAACTGGTCCCTGGAACTATGCCCGAAATCTTGGGCAAAACATTTACATTTAATAATAACCTTTTGGATACAACTTCTCGTATTGCAACAAAACAGAAACCTGGCAGTTTTGTTTTACTTATTGAACAGACAAGGCTGAGTGATTCAGCATTTTATTTTTGCTTAAAGGCAAATCAACGTAATGTTTTTTTCTTGAACAGTACTTTTTTAAGAATCAAAGGTAAGCATTGTAAAATATAAAATTTTATAAGATTTTAAAAGATCAAAAATTAATCAAATTGTTTTCATGAACCTGTATATTTTGTTTTCATTACAACTAAATGTTTTATTTTTCTTCTCTAGGACCAGAACCTGATGTAACTGCAGTTATTCAAGACCCTCTCTCTGATACAGTTCATGAAGGGGATTCTGTAAATCTGCAGTGTTCAGTTTTCTCCCAGTCAGAAAAGAAAACATGTCCAGAAGAGAACAGGGTGTTCTGGTTAAGATTTCCCTCAGTGGAGACACGTCCCGATTTAATTTATGCTCAAAAGGATGGTGACAGTAAATGTGAAGATAATTCTGAGACTCAGTCTGGGCAAAGTTGTGTCTTTAATTTTATCAAAGACAACATCAGCTTCTCAGATACTGGGATGTATTACTGTGCTGTGGCTGCATGTGGTAGGGTGGTTTTTGGAAATGGGACAAAACTGGAGTTTGAAGGTAATTTCATCATGTTCCTGTAATACAGTAGCAATATTACTTCATATTTTATTGGGTGTTTATATATTTACTCTTTATCGTTCATGTTTCAGACATCCGCATGTTTGATTCACAGAGGACAAACACTCTTCTCCTTCTGGGTTGTGTTATTTTAGGTTTGATGTTTATTGTTACAGCCCTAGTTCTTTGTTCAATTAGGAGAAACACCTGTAAGTTTTGCAAAGGTAACAGTAGAAACTCATTGATTTCATGTTTTATAAGCATAGAATAAACTTATTATGGTATTATGAACAAAATGAAAACAGTTTTATGCTTTACTTTAGTTTGTTATGTCATTTACAGGGTCTGAGTCTGCAGATAAAGATGCAAGTGCAGTTGGGGGACAGCAGCAATCTCTGCAGGTTAGAAATTCAGAAAAAGGGGTTAAGCATTCTCCATCTGAATGGTTGTTGAATAACATTTTTTTTTTGTAGAGAAAAGATGACCCTTTAGTTTATTCTACAGCAGCTTTTACACAGAGAAAAGCTAAAAGCACGGGGAGAAAAAAGGCAAGAAGAATGGAAGATACTGTCTACAGTGATGTCAGGGCCTTTGATAAAGACTAAGCTTAAAAATGCTGGATTCACTACTTAATCATGATTTCAGAACAGATTTTTGCCTTGTTTGCTATTAATGCTACACAAACTCTTGCATTTTAAGCCATGTGTTGATTTGATAAATATATTTTTACAAAGTTAATACCCATTTTAAAATGTGATAAAATAATCCTCTGTTGTCCCACTGTGGGGAAATTCAGATGCCTTAAAAAGTAATAGAAAAAGTTAATGAAAGAAACAAATATGTGCAGGTATTTGAAACTCTTCGTTTAATGTGTGAATATTTATATAATTTATTCAAAAGGTTTCATTTCTTTAATATTGTGTTTTATTTTTGAGATTTATTGCAAAACTAAAAGCTAGAGCTTTGACCCTTGGGGATAATGTAAGAGAGTGTAAAATGGCCAAACTGTAAAAACTAGTGCTGCTTTCTCTACTTTTTTTCTATTTCCTGTGTTGGTGTATTTTTATTTGTTTTTTTGTGTGTTTTTTTAATGCCAAGCAAAACACCTTAAAAGAAATATCTGAGTATGTCATTTTGTCTTGTCAAAAGAGAGACGCAGAAATGATTTTATGCCCAGATGTATGAACCATAGCTCAACAATGCCAATGCTACATCACAATATTCCATTGATTTCATTGAAGTAAGCCTTTTATTCTATTTAAATGTAATAATGTAGCTTGGTCTTTTTCAATGCAATCACTAAGTAGTATAGAATCCCTTTGATATTGGTTTCTAAATTGGAAAACATTTCCACTTACAAATTACATGTTAATAGATATACTACGTGTATACAGAGTGAAACAAATCTGAAAAATATAATGCATAATAAATGACAGTATGTGTTTCTGTATGGCCAAAGAAATTAATTGAAAATAAAACCATTTCTCATCACAAATATACTAATTCTCCACATTGCTTTAGTATGTTATTTTGCGGTTTTGGGAATAACCATGGACTGTACGGTGGCGCAGTGGTTAGCGCTGTTGCCATGCAGCAAGAACGTTGTGGGGTCTTTCTGCATGGGGTTTGCATGTACTCCCTGTGCATGCATGGGTTCTCTCCGGGTACTCTGGCTTCCTCCCACAGTCCAAAAACATGACTGTTATATTAATTGGCATTTCTCAATTGTCCCTAGGTGTGAGTGTGTGTGTGCATGGTTGTACGTCTTTGTGTGTCTATGTGTTGCCCTGCAACCGACTGGCGACCTGTTCTGGGTGTTCTTATGCTCATAGTCTGCCACAGATAGACCGCGACACTGACAGATTAAGCGAGAGAAGATGGATGGATGGAAATAACCATCACAATGTAATTCACGATGGTAAAGTGGAAAGAAAATAAGTCTTGCCAAAAATGAGTGGTAACTAGGCTTTAGCCATGTTTAAATGAGATTAAGTACTTTGTTCTAATTATTTCAATGCTGGTAGTGTCTGTTGGTTTGTGTCTTTAGGGTCCTCATCCTGCTTAATATCACCCACTGTCATTTCATTTTTCATGCTGGTTAACATGTTGCCTCTCTTCTCATAAATTAATTCTTCTGAGGTGTTCTCCTCTGTACAGTGGGCCTGAAAGGCATTTTCAAAATTAAAATAGTTAACCCAGTCAATTAAAATAGTTAACCCAGTCTTAGTAACAAATGTGCATTAGACATTTTGGTACATGTAATCGAGTAACCTACTTCTTAACTATTTAATTGTTTTTCATTATTGTTGTAATACTTTACTAAGAGATTATGAATATACTAAGTAACTGGAACTGGAAGTTTTAGCTAATTAATAGATAATTCAGAATTGAGGGTAAAATCAATATTTAAATATTAGTTAAATGATTATAACTGTAATCTTCTTAATACTAGGGTTCTTAGCCTTTTACTCAAAGTGGGGCTCCTAGATTTGACCGTTAAGATCTATTTGCCTTTCACTAATTTATTAACCCTTTTAGGACTACCATTATAAAGGTCCGAATGAGCATCTTTTTACATTTTTGGATGCTGCAGAGTCAT
>JAUZNJ010038555.1:0-11049 GCA_034780135.1 Jordanella pulchra
GTGAAGTGCCTTGAGATGACATGTGTTGTGATTTGGCGCTATATAAATAAACTGAATTGAATTGAATTGAATTGACCAATGAGAAGATTCCCACTTTTTGAAAACCAATAAACTGCTACTTTTAGATTCGTCACTTGCCCTACATGCCTGAATCAAAGAAATAAATTACCATGCTAGCATCAGTCAAGTGTGTTGAGGGACATCATTAGTTGAGTTTTAGACCACTGGTCAAAGGTGTGCTATTTTTGAGGTACATTGTGCAAGTTTACAAGGTAAATATTATTTAAAATGTGTTTCAACTATTTATTGGAGTTCCCTCAATAGGCTCAATTTGTCAGTTCATGGAAGAATGGTTCGAGCTGAATTCTCTGTATGCACAAATGCTCTCGTTGACAAGGCTACTTTGCTGAGACTCCAGCGCAGTGGGTGGTGGTTTGTGAAGATAGATCACCAAAAACAAGCCAAAGTTGCACCCCCTATCACAGGTGGAACCCAATCAAAGACTCAACAAAAGTGTAAGAAAATAAAACTTCTGGCTGAGTTCACATCCAATTGGAATAAGACATGGATAAATACTAAGGAAGTCTTCAGGAGGCAGCTCAGATCTGACCTTCAAATAGCCCTCTGTTAGCCAAAAACGTATTCAAAATAACCACAGTATTTTTATCTTTCTTAACCCAGATGCACTGATGCTTTTTTCTTTAATGTTATTGTTCATTTTTACAAACATTTTCATGTGAGATGACGCACTAAGGGGTTAAATAATAGCTATTGCAGTAAAAATGTCCTATTGGTTCGAACATTACATGCCTATAAAGGCCAATCTTACTGCAATAGGTACTAATCATAGCCTCCATTCAGTTATAAATATAACTGACTGAGACATACTCCTCTATAGCTCTAGCCATCGTGTCTTTGTCAGGATCAGTTTCAACCACCACTGAGTCCTTGAAGCTCTGAAACAAATGGCTGAAACTGGGCTCCTCAAAGCCTTCCTCAACTTCAGGTGACAGGGGGGTAAATAATCCTCTATCTCACCTGCTTCAATATGGCTGAGCCCCCAGTCCCCCAATCCCCACTATTCATGCCCAAGTCCTGCCCCTCAGGTTCCCTTTGCTCTGACCACTTTTCATGACATTTTTTGACATTTTGTCTGGGGGCAGGTCCCAGATGTTTGAGGACCTTAAGAGCCAATGATCCACTAGGCAGTCTTGATAACCAACTGTACTTGTTCCCTCTCAGATACAGTGCAGCTGGCATAGGTCAGGATGCTCTCTATTATGCAGTAATTGAGGTTTTTCAGCAGAGGTGAAGTCGAGTTGTTGCTCATCAGCATTTGGATGAAGAAAAAACACAAATGGGTCTGTTTTAGTAATATAAGGGGTTTTCACGGTTGAGGACATCCTTTGAGATGTGTAGTTTAAGAAAGGTTAGGTATGTCACCCACTCCACTTCTTCCCCATTGATGCTCAGGCTTGCGCGCATTGTGGTTTTGTGCTTGAGATGATTTCTACTGGACCAGGCTACCATGACTTGGACCTTGTCACTTGTGATTCCTTGCAATCATTGTTAAAATATCTCCACAATTGTTGTATTACAACCATTGTATTACCATTTTAAGTATAACAACATATTGGTACAAACAGGGCATTATTTCAGTAATTGCTTTTTTTAAAGGCTCCAATAAACCATTCAGTTGACAAAACTGTATTTTAGCACAGTTTTTCTTGAAATTGACTTTTTAAAATGCTCTATAAAGAAATTTTTCTTTAAATATGCTCTTTACTTTGTTATAAGGGAGTTTCATAAATAATCTTCTTAAGTCAAGGATATTCATTGAAAATTGCTAAATAGCAACACTGAGAGAATAATAAATAATAGAGTAGAAAATGGAGAAGTCTTTGTTAGAGCTTATCTTTAATTTTCCGAAAAATGTCAAGGATGACCTTTTTAAAGTTTACAAGATGCAACCCTGTACCCAAAAAGGATAGTAATTCTATAAACAGCTTCTATGAAGTTAAGCTGATGTCAAGAATGATGCATGATAGCATGGCAATTTGTCTGAATGCCAGTCTGCACAAAAAGACGAGAGGCTGCGACAGTGTGAAGCTGGGGCAGAAGTGTGAGAGCACAGATTGGGTTAGGGGTGGGAGGGCGCAGTGTGGAATTTTGGGGGTTCTTCAAGTCTGGAGGCCTCACAGAGAGATTTGAGTGCAGGTTAAGCAGCACTTCTTCTTTCATTAGTCTTTCCAACATCCCCAGGCTCGTTACCACCCCCATTTTTTCCAACTCCAATGTCTGTTCTCAAGCCTGCTTTGTCTGCTGTACACTGTAAAAAAACAACATCCTACATGCCTACTGTTCAGCATTAGGCCTCTCAAGCTCCACAGTTTATGGCAAAACCACTGAAATTGTTCTTATTTATGATTTCACGCTTATTACTGTAACTAAATTACTCAAGTGTCCGATGTACTGGTGGCTCCTGGCTGGCTGCAGTCGCTGTGTTCTGCACACATACTAAAGTGAACTCTCTAAATGTTTATCAGAAGTGATGATCAGATTTAATCTCTATTTAACACAAAGACTTGACATATCTGCATAGACGTACAAAGAAGAATATATTCACGATATTGAACGATATTCAATACCGATTTCCAGAAAGTGTTGGATAGTAACAGAGGAATCTGATGAGCTGTAATCGCACTTTGAGGCAATAGCTCCTGAGACAGACCCAATTGATGTATTGCTTTAAAGCACTATATAAATCAATTAATCATAGAATGATATCCTCCCCATTGAGCCATACCTATTTATATGTGAAACTGAGTGCCTGAGAAGAACATGTCATTTGGGGCAAAAAGTAAGGTTTTTTTACACCACTACTCTTGCTTTGCTCCCCCGTCCTTCCCATCTTATACAGTATCTTTTCAGGGTGTGGTAAGGCTTTAAAAGTGTCTGAATAAACCCCCCTTTGGATGGTCCAGCAGCGATTCATGTTGTCTTCATTTGTTGATCATGGTTCTCTGTGTGGTTCTGTGCCTCTGCAACCTTTTCCAGACCTACAGATGTCAGAGAATTTGTTTCACACCTTTCTTGAATTTCCTGAATCGAGCCCTGATGTGTTATTTTTTGAAGGTCTTTAGTTGCTTTATGTTGTCAGAAAGGTTTATTTTAAGTGTTTATTTTTATTATTGTAAGGTTTTACTGGACCAGGCTACTGCCCAGTCTGGGTGTGTTTAGTAAAACTGTTCTGTATAACCAAAAATGATTTGTGATTTAAAAAGAGGTCAGTTTCTGTTAGAGCTACGTGGTGTAGCTTTAATCCCCTAATAAATTCAATTATTAGATACAAACTGACTTTTTATCTTTGTCTCATGTTTGAAGTAGTTTGATGATTAGAAAAACATGACTTACAAACAAGAACCATAAAATCCTGTAAGTGGACAAATGCTGTGTGCAGAAAGCCTGCAGACCTGTTCTGTCTGAGCATGTATGTGGTGTTTTTGGGTTGGTAGTTGTTGGCATGTTGAGCATATTTCTTACAGTGTTTTGCCTCAAGCCAAGACCTTTGTTTTGCTCCTATTCAGTATTTTTTCTTACTCATTTTCCATTGCTTTTCTCAGCTCCCACTCTTTCATTTTCTTTCCTTCTTTTACATTTTCTCTGCTGTTGCACATGTTTTGTTAACCGTTTTCATGCATCACTCCCCCTTGGCAGCGGCACAGCTTCATTCATCTGCTGTCTTCCCTCTTTCTTTTCATCCCCTTAATGTTTTTTTTTTTTTTTTTAAATCCTCTTCTTCATTTAGCTCCCCTCTCATTTTTGGGTGTGTGAGGAATGGAGGATGGTGCTACGGGGTGGCCATATTGTCCCTGTTGATGCCTGCCTGGCGTTCTGCCACCACGCCAACCCACCCTCTCCTCCACCTTGTCTTCTGTGGTCGCTACTATTCAGGACGATGTAATGGATGATGGCCACCGGTCCAGTGGCTTACAGTACCTCTGACAAGACCCCTTCACATCAGAACCTGTGTTGCAGAAAACAAGTGAAGCCCCTGTAGAGAAAGCTGTAGAGAGCCGTTGGATTCGGCATCCACTTGTCAGCTGGTTGCAAGAGTGTGTGGTCTCTGTTTGATCCCAGACTTTCTATGGCTCTTATCTAAAGGACCATAGACTAACAAAAAGCTACAAAGAAGAAACTGCAGTAAAAGGCCATCGATAAAAGGAGAACATGGGATGGAGAAAGTCCTCAACGGTAAAAGAGCCGACATGCTCCTTTTCTCTCTTTCACCCGCTTATGGTTTGTATCGAAGCGGGTGAATGGAGAACTACTCAAGACAGATGTTAGCTTAAATATAAAAGGTCTAAATGGGATTCATCAGAGCCTTTCCTGTATTTACAGAACATTTACATTTCATGAATTAGTCTGATCTTATTATCCAGATCAGCTTCCATTGAGTTCAGACGGAATGAGCTTAAATCCTCAATCACCAACATTACAAGCTTACAGTAGCAGGGGGTCAAGCTCTACATCGCCATGTCTGGATTCACCTCAGAGCAATGAATTCAAATAAAAAGGCAGTTTAAAAAAGTTCAGATTAAAATTGCATTTCAAGATCTTTTAGGAATATCATCATCATAAACCCTTTTTCTGAAAAAAAAAAAAAACTGAGTGATCACACATGGTACATAGCATATTAATGTGGTTTAACATAATTAAAGAAATCCAATCAGAGAAGTTACACATTTTGAGGGTAGGGGGCAATTTAATGGCAAATTAGTTTTTATTTTTGTTTTTTCAGCAACTTACGCTAACCCTGTGCTTCAACATTTTTTGAGACTCTTGGGTGTTTATGGCAGCAGTGTATTGATTGGACTGTAGTTTCATTATTTATCTGTAGTGACATGTGGTGTTGTGTCAGCCCAGTGACAACTGTTGGTTGAAGCGCTGAGAATCTGTTTGTGCATTTATCCATGGGAGGTCCTTGATTCTGTGGGCTGGAGGATAGATGTAGGTCTGCTAGGCTTTCTGCCTAGCAGCATTCCCAACTAATTTTAATAAAACAGAGGAGACATTTAAGTATTCACACCCCTACATTGATTGCATGCTGTCACATCTGAGTCAATACTCCTCAAAAACACTCTTCACAGCAAGTGAAGCTAGAAAACAGCTGTGTTTTTTAATTTCTGAGTAGCCACTTTCAGTAGATTTCGTCCTAGGTTTTGACTAGGCCGTTTTAATCCATGACTCTGCTCTTATCTAATTGATATGTTGTATCTGTGGCTGGACGTTCGGGGTTATTATCCTGTTTCTCCACCACAGTCTCCGGTCTACTGAAACCTCTAAAAGGATTTAGCTTCATACATCTTCATATTGACCAATGTTAAAAATCCTTATTGGAGAAAATCATTACTATATTGTGACCATACAACTGCCATGTTTCACTATAGGTATGGTGAATTCAGAGTATTCTTAAGGTGTGTTTACACCACTGGCCTTTGGTGGACACTCCACCTCTCTCTTGCCAACAATTCATTCAGACAACATTTCTGCCAGCTACCTTCACAGCATATTAAATAGGAGTCTGTATCTGCTTACTGGTTTTTCTTTTTTGTTTAATGAAACATAGTGGACCTTATTTTATTAAGCGAGTAATGGTGCTGTATGCGACTACAATGACAGCATCCCTTAGTCCACCTGTTTGGTGAGTACCACTGCCTGCTCCAGGGGCTGCAGCTTTGTGTTCGCTCCCAGCTGTTCTTCCATATGTCAAGGACCCAGTATCAGAACCTGCTGTATTCGGACAAATAATCCTATAGAGAAATGTACCCTATATCCCATCTAGATCTTCTCTCTGTTTGGGTAATATGACGTGAATTCATCAGAGAGTTCAAAATGGTTGAATTGTTTAACATTGCCAACCTTTACGTCGCTCCCTTATATAAGTAGAACATGTAAATGACTCGCTCCACTTGCATGTGTTTATATTCATTACTACTTCAATGATTGGCCTCTCTTCACTGCTCTTTTGATGACCAACAGTCAACTCCTCCAAAGTCCTTAATATTATTCCAATGTGTCGTTAACTGTGACTTCAGAGAAGAAGTTGCCTTCTCCACAACTTTCTCCCTGACCTGAATTTGAGGGGCTGATAGTTCTCTAATATTGTTAATATTGTTCTTTATAACCAAAAAGTTGAATATCCTTTAACAAACCTGAGAGATCAGAAACAGAACAGCCGAGGTGTTAAAAAAGATTCTCATTATATTGGACCCTCGTAGTAGATGTAGTTCTATTTTAGGGTTTCAGAACGAAGAAAGCTGGGTGCAAATGTACGTCACACATTTTAGGTTTCATTTTCTGAAGCATTGTAAATTCATATGTTGATCTTAAAATTATGCACTTTGTGTGGACTGAGGAAAACTTCATAGCATATGAATACATACAGTATTTACACATGAAAATAAGCTTTGTGAGAAATACAGAAAATTCACAGCTGAATAGGGTGATGTTGTAAATAGTATATAGTTTACTGTAAATCAAGAACCTGGAATAAACCAAAAGTATCATTAAAATCAAATATTCCCTCATGGTTTTGGTTTTCTTTTTTAGCCTTGTAATCCAAACCATGTCATCATTATAAATTAACAATGCTAAATAGGACAACTTGCTCAACAGTGTCAAGGTTAGAGAAGGACAAAGAATGAAATCCATAATTTCCTCTGTGTCCCAACCCCCGCAGCTTTTTTCAATTTAGTCATTCCTAAAAATAGTCATGCATCCCCACGGCACAATCACAAAATGTCTCCCTGTTAATGAGTGGCACTGATGTTGATGATATTTGCCCTCTCTCACCGAAGCAGCACGATGGCTTCATGGAAGTGAAAAAGCAATTAGTTCATGGCAGCAGATGAGCAGCTCCTGCAGGGCGGCTCCTGCTGCCAAGTCCTGATGATGAAGTGCTGACATGGTGGGGTGGCAGCAGGAAGAGGCGGGGCGTCCTGCAGAGTGACAGAGGACAGCTGAAGGGTATGAGCAGAGGACACAATTCCTGGGCTTTCCCTATAAATTTGTAAAATATATTTTATTTCCGCTGATGGACAGACACAGTTTGATGCCAATTAATATGACTCTTTCAGGCTGTGTCTTGTTGAATCTACTTTTTATAGCAGATTTATTAGCTCTATAGGTGCCTATGGAGTTCAAGTCATGATTTATGCCTTTTTTTTTAAATGACAACATAATGGGCTCGGTGTAGTGAGCTAATGAGAATGAAAGTCTGAGATGTGTTAGAGGTTGCTTAGATTATATTGTTCTTTAATGGCCTGTAGTTATTTATAACAGTGTTACGCTGGAGAAACACAGATATGGTCATTGCTGCAGCTAATGGAAACAGATTGTGAACCATTAACAGCCCAGGGTCAGCCGATATCACCGGATGGTTAATCAAGCTTTAAGTTCTTTGCTTTGCGATTAAGTGCAAGTTGAGTCTGAAACTCTACTCAACATTTCTGGCATGCAAACATGAGGTGGAAAAAACATTATCAAAAAATATTTTAGTGTAGGTTTGAAATATTTCAATAGATACAGCAGGTAAAAAGAAAACAGACATCTTCAATAAATTAAATATATTGAACGGGTTATTATTCCAGCATTTTAGGGAAACACATGATACAAATCAGATGCTCACAAAATTTTGTACGTTATAAAATGTTTTTAATCCTTTATTTCTGGTCACTTTGAGGATTTTCTGCTTCCAGCAAATGAAAATGCAACATTTAAAGGTGTATAGTCACAATATTTGACATTTTCGAAACGTATACCCAAGTAGCCCACTTTGGTTGCATGCATTTTTTTATGTTAGCATACTATTTGTTATTGTTGTGTTTTTCACTTATTTTTTTCTCTGTTTGTTTGAATAAAGCTCCTCGTGTATATTTTCAGTAAAAAAGTCGGCCCAGTACTGTGTATGTCCAGTGTGGAAAAACGCAAAAAAGTATCCAAGGAGGATAAGACTAAAGTAGGTCTGGGAATAGAGAATGAATTTAGATGTTCACAGCTAAAGATGACAAGGCGTTCAGATGTTGCCACTTGGTTGATGGATGCATGAGAAAATGTCCTTATTAATACTGACACTCCTGGTAGCAGTGCTATTCTTAGTCTCCACAGTCTAAGTACAAACTTTACGATGAATTGATTGATTGGCTCTTACCTTGATGCTGTGTCCCCTACGTTTCATAGGAACAAAGACTTTCTTTTCCTTTGATGATGTGGAGACTCTGGGAAAGAGTGACTAGAAGTTAGAGTTGTTGTAGATCATTTTATTTAATTGGTCTTCGACCACACAGAGCTGTCACTATACCGTGAGGCATTGCAGGATGGTCCGGCTCTACTTAGTAATCACCGTCTGGCTTTATGATAGTTCTATGCTACTGCCAGCGGATAGAGCTCTGTCTGCTCATTGTGCCCTGTGCTGGAATACTATTTAGGCTCAATCTAAATGCTATCAGGACAGATTCTTGGCGTATATTGTCTTACTTTACCAGTTCTTCGTCGTTTTTGTCAGGGAATATAATGTGCCTATGACCCTTTAAAATCAGAATATTCCAGTATATCAATAAAACAAAGATGTTTCATACAAAACAGTTTCCTAGATGAAATGTATGTGCATTAGCTGTTTAATGGTTGTAATTTGAAAAGATACTCATAATTTGACAAAGCTTAGCCAACATGTGTAGTATATTTATTGAATATGATTGTAGAGGTGGGGCATGATAAACATGTCTTTCTTAGGAGATATTTTACTTTTTCCAAACAAAATGAAGGCATCATCTTACATTGGTTTGATATAAATATGATGAAGTCTGATCTTTACCAGGAAAGCTAAAAGCGAATCAGAAGGTTGCCCAATTTCATTTCTAAGAACTGAAATCGTAGCAAAGCGGAAGAAAAATCCTTTCTTCACCCTGATCCCCTAATGGCTGAAGTGTCTGCAAACCCTTGCTGGTTGTTCCAGGGGTTCATCCTACAGCCAGGATAAAACAGTTTGTCAGAGGCCCTGAGAAAAGCTCTCCTTACTAAGAAACAGCTTAATTAAACTCTGAAGCTGAATAGACAGAGTGCCAACAAAGCAACCCAAAGGATAGGAGACAAGAGAAAAGGCTTATATGTGAAGGCTTGTAATGTTTACTAAATCTTCTAATTTTATCTGCTTTCCAGCATGTGATAAAGATTTCAAAATCATATCCTGCCAATAAATGCTAACTTACTCAGTTTAATGATGATGTACTGAGTGAAGCTGAGGATCCTGCAGCATTCGAGTCATGTACTGTTTCCACTCTGCCAACTGGCAGAAAGCAGGATGTAAACGCTGAGCAAACCTACAAATGGGGAAAAAAAAAAAGCCTGGATGTTGAAATTAGTTAACTTTAACAATTAACTGCAGACAAATAACTCTTCAACAACAACTCAATTGATTAAGGAGGGTTTGGTTTGGTTTGGAGATTTGTTGGAAAATGTGTGCCTTAAATGCTGAGCACCCTTTAAAGAGCCCTGTTCTTTGTGTCTGTCTGTTTGTCCTTTGATGAACTGGAAACATGACCAGGTTACACTTCACATCTCACACTGTGAACCATGGACATGTGAGATTAATGGTTATAGAAAATGACTGAATGGATAAATGCACTCACGTTATATTTTACTCACATAACAAAGAAAGAGATCTCATTCGACATGTTACCTTGCTGCCCTAATTTGTAGAGGTTTGCATCATAAATCTGTTACTTTATTTACTAAACCTACTCAAGTCACCCTAACTATATGTACTGTATATCTAAATGCACTGAAATGCTGACCTTTAGGTATTTCAATTATTTCTGAATAAAAGGCTTTTGTGTGTATGGAGTTTAAAGCATTAATCTGGCAGATCAGATTAATTGGGATAGGAAAGGTTGCTCCTGGAATCTTTGGATTCAGAATCAACTCTCCAGTAGCATAAAATATGATACATTTCCGAGCTTTCAGTTTTGTTTGAAAATTACTCCCGAAGGATATTTGATCAGCTGACTTGCAAAGACAGTGATTTAGGCAGATAGATATGAACAAATGATGGACTTGTTTAGTTCAACCAATCCAAGGTTCTACTTGATTTCCTTTACAGGTGAGGGAAAAAATGCTAAAAAAATAACTTCACAGATCTTAAGGTTAAAATCTTGAAAACAGACCTACCCAGTAAACCTTCAGTAGATGGGGAGAGGGGAGACTTGGTTATGTTGAAAGAAACTCAGCCTTAGCAGCTTTTGTGCCTAAAGCCAGGCCAATTCATAACTTAATCATATAATTTAAAAACTAGCAACATAATTTCAAGGAGCAGGTTGACACTTTCCTGTGTGTAATAAAATCAAATCAGTTGCACAGATGGCGTTTTTCAGCAGTGGTCACACCTGACTGGCTTGATTAGATTAAAATGGACATGCATTGGTTTTGCCCACTGGTGCGGTTCCTTTAAACTAATGAGATGACTGATGTTGGCCAAAAAACTGAGGCAAAGTAGTTCTGAAAGGATGGTTTAATTCTCAATTCTCTTCAGATGTTGTAATTTCCTGGATTTAAACATGAAATTAGCAATTGGTCTCGATATTACTAATTTGATCAGGGGATAACATAGGATAAAGGGTTAATAATATCTGGATCATGTCTATTTTGATGCATAAAGATGATTGTACATAGAATAAAAACCTAGATGATGGAGTCATTTGTATACCAGTGGGATGAAATGAGTGCAGGACAGTGTAAAAAATAAAACAAATAAATAAGTGCTTTGTGTTGACAGGAGATGTCCTCAGTTGGAAATTAGTTAAAACAGGAGACAAAACATCTGTCATGTTCAGCTGTTACCAACACAGCTGTAAAACCAACCCTAAACTAACATGGTGGTTACTGAATATTTAACTCAAATCTAGCAATGAAAAGTCAGTATACAGGTGCTGGTCATAAAATTAGAATACCATGAAAAAGTAGATTTATTTCAGTAATTGCATTCAAAAGGTG
>JAUZNJ010038557.1:0-11048 GCA_034780135.1 Jordanella pulchra
TACACCTTTTGAATGCAATTACTGAAATAAATCAAGTTTTTCAAAATATTCTAATTTACTGGCTTTTACCTGTAGATCTATTTTTCTGCTGGACAAAATTTGAGCCAAATGAAAAAATACTGTTGTATGTTTATACTTAAGCACCAGATTCTCTTAAAAAGAGGTTTTTAAATCCCAACAGGACTTTCCTGGTTGAAAGGTTCAGTACAAATATTAAAAGTAGACATTATGAAAGACAGGTGAGATGTATACCAACACATTGCCAGAAGTGATTATTTTTCAGTTACTTTTTAAAAAGAATTTTATTGTTTCAAATCGATATAGGCCAGATAGTACAACTTTGAATTCTCTCAAAAATACAAAGCCAAAAATGAAAGAAAATAGTTTGACTATGATTACACAGATAATGCAATGGTCAAACTATCTTGCATGCTTAAAATGAGTCTCTGCTCCAGCAAAGTTGAAATGATTCTATTCACTCCTCAGCGGCCTCCAAGGGCCACAGAGGCTTGTTCATCACTCACTTAAAGTCAGTGAGTCAGCCATGAGGAAAAATATAAAACATGCAGGGCAAAGGGGACTATGGCTGAGCTACTGTGATTCTAGTCTGAGAAGGCAAAATGCTCTTCAGAATTTTAAAAAGCTGTAAAAGTGGTCCAGGACACTTCGCTTGTTGAGATAAAGGAGCCACCTGTCTGTGATTTAAATGGATATCTCTACATAACAGAACACAAGAGTTATAATCCAGCTTCACACCAGGAGTTATTTATTGAATCTATCTAATTTACGGATTGTATGAGTAAAATTTTATTTATGCTCAGCCTTTACAACGACAAACTGACAGTAACACATTCTGAGCCTGGTTTTCAAACGTTTTCTGTGTACAGAAATATGGGAAAATTTGATAACATGCAGATCTAATCTACTGACCAGTTACGAAATAAATTGCATGGTGCAAAAATGTTTTTATCTTAATGTATAAAGCAGATCCACACTTGCACACAAAGGCAGGCAGTAGAGAGAATCCTATGACTTTCAGGATTAAAAACAGTTGATGCCAGATATTTCATGAAATGCATAAACTTCCCATCTCGTTTCCTGCAGATTTTTTCGTCGTGAGCCAGAGAAGGATCTCCTAAGTCTTCACAAACTCAAACATCTGGTGCAGCTTGAGCTACTGGTTGAACGCTCATTTATCCTGCGAGATTACCTAAATGGCCACCCCTGGCCCAGCCCCTGTGTGCAGGAGCTTATCAATGAGCTTCGAGAGCTGTCTGAGAACAGGATCACTGTCATCACTACAATGCGGCCCAGAAACCTTCTACGAGAGTGTGACTGTTTGTGGGAAGGGGACTGATCAGCTTTATACAAAATTTAACCAATGTTACCCACTTCATAGAGCGCTAGACAAACGGACATCAAGTCAGAAATATTTAAAGGTTAATTCTTGCAGTAGTTTTGTTTTGGTCTTTTCCTGAAGGAAAACATTGAATCTTTATGTAAGCATCTATAAACAATAAAAAAGAAATTAACATCTGTGGCTTCAAAGATTTGAAGTGACAATATAGGTTGTTTCAAACTGAACCTAATATGATTTCTGTGAATTTACATCGTCAAAGAGACAAATGAAGCTGCACATTTTTGACTACACATTCTGTGTCCACATTATTACAACATGTGAATGCAACAGGAGTGTAAGCAATGTAGGCAAAAAAAAAACCCTCAACTTATTTCAAGGTTAAATTTTTATATAAATAATTGTTTTAAAAATGGCAAATTAAAAACCTAGACTAAGATAATACTTTTGGTAACGTGTTATTTTTGGATGATAAACCTAACCTACTTGCATAAACCTACTAACTGTAATGCAGGGGACCCAGGTTCGAATCTCAGTTTCCTAAAACTTTGCAAGTCTGGGTACAAGTTGTGATAGCTTAGATACAGTCTAACACAAGCTATGGAGATATGAACAGAGGTTGCTCCACCTTGCATCTCTAACGTTTAGTTGATATAGGTATTAAATGTTAAAGATTATATATTTTAAATTTGTTAGCTTTCATGCGCTACACTTTGTTGTATGGTAGAGATTTCTATAAACTACACATAGACATTCCTGACATTTGACTGGCAAATTATTCGCGGAGGATGGCTTTCATTTCAGGAGGTTCTTTAAAAGCAACTTGGCTCCAATATGCATTTTGAAATCTGTAGGTGCAGAAAAACTTTTATTTGCTTTTATTTTAGCAACAGATTAAACTTTTTGTCTTATTTTTGAACCATACAAGAAAATCAATTAAAAAAGATTACAATTATTTTCTCTTAGAACAAATTGCCTCATTTTATCTCATTTTGCCTCAAAGTTTAAAAGGGAAAAAACAGTCTAGGTCCAAATCTAACTGGAAAAAGTCCCATGACAAAATGTATCTTCTCTTTGTTTACCTGATGCTAAATTATACAATTCAACCTACTATGTATTTTACAATAAAGACAAATAAACAAAAGAGTCAGCATGAATAGTGAAGGTCTGATGCAGCCTAACCAGACATGGAAGAAAACTACAAAGCCAAAAACAAGCCTTTAAAGACAGCATCACATTTGATGGTCAATCAATTGAGATTTCTTTTTGTTTATTTTCCTTTTATTAAGAGGATCTCTGTATTGCTGGGCAAAGTCAGTTCTTAACATCATTTGTTTTTGATGCAGTTGAACAAAAAATGTCTTAAAACTCACAAATATAGAAATTGGGTTATAAGACCTGTGGATTGAAAATGTGCTTCAAAACTCCAGAAGAAGTGATTGAGGCTCCAGAGATTTAAAGATGAGCTCTTGTTTCTGCCCATACACTCCATGCTCCACCTTCATGCCCTTGTTTGAGCACTTTGCTGAGTCTGACATGAGCCGCCTGCACGCTTCAACTAGGTTTGAGAAAAGCTGAGCACCCCGCCATGGCTCACATCCCTCCTTGAACTGCATCCTTCTGTTGGCCAGTGGCTCACCAACCAAGGAGTCTTGGGGAACCAGTAAAACATTTCCAGGAAGGTCAAGAACAGAGACAGTGTTTCTGTCTTTTCGGAAAACTTTAGCTTTCATGAAGTTGTCAGCTGTTTGGGCAGAGATAGAAAAAACAAAAGTGACCAACTTTAAGGTACGTTCAAGTGACATAAGACCGTTTGAGTATTACATACAGTAAGTGGCATACACAACACATTTCATATTTTTGGGATTCAATCAGCAAAACATTTTAACCTTAATTAGAAAAAATATAATAATCCTTAATATATTATTTGACCAATTTCCTTATCCTGTAAAGATCAGGGGAAGTGGAAAAAATGTGCCCTTCTAAAGAGGGCTCAGTTAAAAAGTTTTAGAACCACAAACCCAACTAGAGAATAAATATCTTAATACAATCAGAAGTCTTTTCTCAAGTTAATAGTTCTACTGTTAAAACTAGCAGATTATTCATATGAACCAAGGTTTTAAAACATTATTTGTCAAATTTAGAAATTTCTTTAAGTTATAAAAACATTTCATTTCTCTTTGGGATTGGTGTAACACAAGACTACATAAAGCACACTTCCACTAGAGATGCACTGATCCATTTTTATCTGATACTGATACATGGATAGAGCCGATTGGCCAACACTCGATACCAATCCAGCACTACACTGCTGTGTGCGTGTGTGTGTGTGTGTGTGTGCTCTGCACCATGAAGTAATCAATGCTGCAATCATAAAACTTGTGTCCCTAGATCTTTTAACTGTATTTCTGTGTATGATTTCAATAAAATCATAATGATTGGATCAAAATGTTGGATCAGCATAATTCCTCACCAAATCAATGATGCTGATCCAGGTAAATCATTTATATCAGAGTTGATATTTGATCAGAGTATCAGATTGGTGCTTTTCTAATTTCCACAGTAAACTGTAAACGACTGACTGAAAAGGTTTTTCCAAGGAATGTAGCACTTAATACTGAGAAATGATCAGAATCAATAAAAAGGGGAGAAAGAAACATTTTTAGGCAAAAGAAAATCTAAATTGGCAACCAAAGACCCATTTTTGTCTAGTTTTGCGAAATTCCAAATCGGAAATAAGAGTGGATTGCCCATAAAGTGACTGAAGGTAAGGAAGGCACATGGCACAGCTGATCACTGGTCAACAACAGGTCGAATGGACTGAACAGATGACTAAGTGGCTAAGTACTTGAATGCCCCCCCATGTCTCATGTAACGAGAGATGGCTCCACTTTGACTCAGGATTCCAGCTATGGTACTGGTAGAATCAAATAATAATAGAGCGTAGCAGTTTAATAATTCACTTAAAATGATAGAAGATGAGGTATTTTGACCTAACAGGTCAAATATGGACCCAAAATGAACACTTAAACTTCTCAACATTTTTAGAAGGCACTTTCTCTAAAAAGTGCTGTAGAAATAGGGTTGGACAATATGTAAACATTGTCCAACCAATATTTGTCCGTCTAACAAATGTCGATGGACGACATATTTGTCGATGGTTGATAGATTCGTCCAATCGCCAAACCTTAGTATAGAAATAATTTTCCCTCTTTCGAGAAGACTATACTTTTATTGAGGACAACTCAGAAGCCATGGAGAGGTTGTTGCTTTTCTTCTGGAGAGGAAAGTGGTAATGCAACTGGCTGTCTATGGACCAGAGCCGGTGAGCGGAGGTGGGTCACTTACTGGCCGAGTTACATTTGTAGCCATCATCTTTAAAGTAAGGCGGGGTACACACAGGACAGGATGCCAGTCTGTCGCAGGGCAGTTCTCTGTTTAGGGGTGAATTAAACTGCTGCACATTGGACATTTCACATAGAAAAAGATGCAGTATTTATGCTGCTGTCCCACATAGGACTGAGCACTCATGTCCAACGCTGAGACACAAGCCAGCTCTAAGAGGGCCTTCATTGGTAATTTATGCCTATACATCTCCCCTCACTTTAAACATGACAGTTTAGCCTTGGTCTCTGCTCCACACCCACCAGCATATCTGCTGGTATGGAAATTGATTACAATTTAAATCGTGTGTACCTTAACCCTAACCCTAAAATTTAAGAATGTTTATAACTATAATGTAAGAAATACATTTCTTAAAGAAAAACAAATAGTTATGTTTGCCTAAATATATAACAGGTACAAACATCCAATCTGAAGTGCTTAAACACGATACTCTTTAGAAGCATAATGAACTTGAACGATATCTCACCCATTTCAAGCGCGACGTCCTCTGTAGCTCCATGAAAGAAGCAAACATATACAACCAACCCCTGTTCAATCTGAAGATAGAGAAATGATTTCTGATTAGAAATTTAACAGAACATCAAAAAGCAACAACTTAAAAGCTATGTTTATGCATTAGGCAGACACTTTTATCAAAAGCAATGCAAAGGACAATTACAAAATAAAAAAATAAAAAATTTACAAAGTAACAATTGCAGCTAATTTCACAGCTAACAATAAGCTACTTAGAAGGAAGACCACAAATCATATTCTGTCAGAGAGGAAAGGGTTAACAGAGTAAGCATAGAGTTTTTGTAGAAGAGAAAAGCCAATGTTAGGTGCCTGGGTAGAAGATACTCTATAGATACGGGTCTTTAAGAGTTCCTTGAAGATAGACTGCTCTGGAGGCGCTCAGGGTGTAATGTGACCTGTAAGGAGTCTGACTTGAGTGAAATGTAGGGACTAAAAGCTGACAATCCCTTGACAACAGGCTGTGTCATAAGCTTTTGCAAGAGAGTCCAAATAGATGAGACCCATTAAGAGAAGTCAGTAAAGATCAACGAACAGAGGCAGGAAAAGCTCTTTTTGGACGATTGAAGCTCAAATGTGCACTCTGTGTTTTGGACCATCTGCAGAGATGGTCATGATCACAGCACAAAGAGCTGGGTGGTGTGTTGGGTTTAGTAGGGCCTGAGTTTTCTTGTGATGCTAGAAAGTAACCTCCAACTTTCCGGCAAAGTTTTAACAGTATCTCAGACATTTAGTCAGGGATTTGTGCTGACACACTTCGCTGTTACTGTAGCTTCATAGAGATTAACTCACAGCCAACATGCCTGTTACATAGGAGGGGCCACTTTTTAACCTTTCCATGTTTTATTTTGTAAGATGTATTCTGTGAGCTGCCTGATGACCACCTATCAGTAGTTTCATAAAGAAACAAGAGGAAAGAGACAGGCTCCTAATTCTCTATGTGAGGGAAGGAGGTATCTTTGAGCATCATGTTACCCAAGCATATTAAAGTGTGGCAGAAAAAAAGATTACCAGTAAAGAGTTCATTACATCTGACACTTCTGCAGTTAATTGAGTAGATTAGTAGGAACAGGCTATGTGACAGGTTTAGCCATGTTTAGTCTCTGTGAAAAAGATAAATGAAAAAGAAGTATGCAGTAGGATTCCTGCAGGCTTAGAGGCATTCTTAGTTTACATTTCTCCATTATGGTTCTGCCATCACATCGATGGTAGATCGTAAAGGGTTACAGAGTTTTGAAAGTGAAAACAGTGAGTGCCACAATCATGCCGACTGATTTCTAACTGCATTTCAAAACCGTTGCACTACTTTAAACTTAAAAAACCCTGAAAACATTTGTATAAATGAGAAGTTAATCCAAAAGTTCTAGACAAAATGTATGGAAACTAAGACCCTATGAGATAGTTCATGTGTACAATTTGATTGGAATCAGATGGGTCTCCATTTAGCTCTGTTCTGATTGGATAAGTTTAACCCACTGACCACATGTAATGTTTATTATTTGTGGGGATTGTCTCAGCTGTTAATCTTGTGCAAATCAGCCATCACAGTATACTGTAAAATAAAACTGACCTACTATATTTAACTCTGAGGTCCTGTGATAATGTTAATCTGATGTGAATAGACATCTGTGTGATTTGGATGGAAATGGAGGGTCCCATACGTGATTAGGTAGCTTTTGCCTCCTGAACACCGTTTTATATTTTATTTTATTTTTTCATTATTTTTTTAAAAGTAGGCAGACAGGAAAGAGGGGTAGAGAGAGGGGAAGACATGTGGCAAAGGTCAAGTGGCCAGGATTCGAACCAGCTACACCTACACTACCACTACACCAACGCCGCACCCCAGTTTTATTTGCTTTTGAAGAATGGAGGCTGCATTGGAGTTCTTAGAAAATCTTTTAGGTCCAAGGAGAGCACAGTCTTTCTGACCTCAAAGCACAGCATCAAAAAGAAAAGGTCGCCTTTGTCGCCTTCTGTTGTACAACCAGCCAGCGCTGGCAGCAAGACCCCACTGAGCACATGTTGTGTGAGGGATTGCTATCGAATCAGTGAGTCGATGCAATCAGCTGGTTTTCCTAAGATAGACAACTTTTAACTAATCTTACTGTGTGATTTGAATGAACTGTCTCTGTAAAGAGCTTAGAGATGACGTGTTGTAAATTGCCGCTATATAAACAAACTGAAATGAATTGAATATCATATCCAGAAGACTTGTGAAAATTTCAGTAAAATCTCAGGCTTCGGTTATCCTGTGCACATAAAAAGCAGATGTGCCACAAATGTTCACCGGTTAGTTTATTCAATACACGGGTCCCCAGAAAATGCTTGTTCTGTGTGAATAAAGCTTTTGCTATTTTGGCATAAGACTAAAAGACTCCAGAAAACTATGTTCACCTGCAGACAACACAGTATTTATTCTCTCTTAGAACATGGCTTGTTTTTATTTCTTAAGTTACTCTAATCTTTTCAAGTAGGGCCAGGATAATAATAGGGCACTCTGACCTATTTATTTGCAAATAAATGGAAAATAAAGAACAAGAAGCAATTACTTACTCACCTCAACCCACTCAGCATCGGCACCATCTACCTCTGGCCTGATCTTAACTTTAGCTTGGCTGCACTGCTGGATGATTGTTCGGGCCTGAAGCTTTTTAGACTTCTGACACACATGTGGGCTTTTTATGGAAACACAATAAAAAGAAAACAGTTGAAAGATTCCTGAACATTATAAAACTGCAAAATCTAAACAAACAGGTGGATTTTGTGTCTCACCTCTCCTCTCTGGGTGCTAGCTGCGTTGCCTGTTCCAATGCAGCGTTTGCAATGGTGAAAACAGGCCAGGGTTTGGAGCTTGGTGCCACTATTGGCTCAAGACCACAGCTGGAGCTTCCCTGAGTTAAACCGCCTCCCTGTCCACTTCTCTTGCTTTTTACGGAGTGTTTATCATTGTGCCGGCTCTGCAAATCTCTTGATCTTTTGTTCCTTTGTCCACAATTGTTTTTCAGGGTTTTCATTTTGTTAGGGAGAGGAAGCGACTCTTTGAGAGGTAAGGCTGTATTACGCTCTTGGATGAAATGATTCAGATCAATACTTTCTTCAGTGCTACTTATTCCTTTTGGCTCTTCAGGTTGAAGTGGCTGCTTCAACAGGCTTTGGTTGCTGGACTGAATCTCAGAATCGTTTAATGCGTCAGACTGTACAGAGGTCGTCTTTCCTTCGGGCCAGACCCTGGTAACAATTGTGGACTTGGGAATCCTGGGTTGAAGAATGAGAGATGTTTTGGATGGAAGTTGACAGGGAGTTCTCAGATGGATAAGAATAGGAATTCTTGGCTGTGGATTGATGGGAGGAAAACTGGTGGATGAAGGGACAGGTGGTGTTTCTACAGACTGTAATAGGAGGAAAAACAAAGGTATCAGATCCACAACCACATGTTAAGCATTGCTCTGATGGTTCTGAAACCTACTAAATTGTTGTTTCCAATTGTCAATATGGTTCTCGGATATTCATTAAGACAATGACTTAAACTACAGTCACAAAGGCTCACTAGAGTTTAAAGGGTCTATTTCAAGCAGAATCAATTTTTTGAGGCATTCAATATTCTAAAATAAAAATCCCCCCAAAGTGGTTTTCATTTGATTCATGCATGTCTGAGTAATCCTCATGAATTTAGCTCGGTGACCAGCAGCCCCTCCCTGTCTTGGCAAATCAGTGGCCAGAGAGGCGGTACCTACCTAGCTTAACGATGCTCCGCCTGCCAAGTAAACGCCACGCCCATTTTCTTAGATCAGGGATCGGCCATGTAAGGCAGAGTGTGATCATTTCTGTTCAGAGTTAAGCCAAAATGGCTCTTTTAGCAGCTAATCTGCAAAGTGACAGCAACTGTTCATTTTGTAGTTAATGTCTAAGTTATTTAAAATGTGGTTTTAGGCTGTGAGAGGTCTCAGACTTTGCTCAGCCTTCCTAAAGAAGAAGCTAATCACCACTTCTGGCAGTTGGGTTCTTTTTAGTTTTTTTTTTATTTAAAGGCATCGTTTTAAACTCGAAACCCCATCTATAACTGTTATCAATCAGATTTCAATATTTAGATATTTGCAAGCAAATTCTTTTTCAAAATAACGCAGTGAAAAAGTCTTTCTCTCTATAAAAGATTTTTCAATTAGGCTTTCCAATATAAACAACCTTTTCAAGGTGAAACAATCATCTGGACCTTAACAAAGCAACCACAAAATATTTATTAAATTGTTTAGCTGCATAACCTACATGGCATTAAGAGGATTCAGTCTTGAAAACCTACCATTGTCTCCACAGACTCCAGTGTATGCTCCTCTACAATGCCATCTATTCCAGCACTTTCAACGTCTTCATCATTATCTCCGCCATCAAACTCAACATCCACAAAGCCATCCTCTCCGTCACTGGGATAAGAGAAAAAGAGCATGGACACTTCTGTAAAGCATATTTACTGTTTCTTCAACTTTGACCAAAACATTTTAAGTTTCTTTTCTGCATCAGTTTGCTTCACATCTTGGTTTATAGCAGGTGTGAAAATGATCTGTGCCATAGTTATGTTAAGTTAAAAGAGAGACCTACCCATTTATACTGCATCAAAGTAAGGAGGAATTCACTTTCTAGCAATCTGGTTTAGTACAAAACTCTGAAGCCAATGAAGCCACTAAAGGTGGATGACAAGATGGTGCAAGATAAGGCTGATGAAACAGTTGGTGTTACCAGTTCAACATAATAGATGAGTGTCAATGATGTGCACTGAATAAAACAGTCTTGTTTCCTAGTAAAACCATAATAACTACACCTGACCTACAAGCTCTTCAATAATGTATTCTCTTCATATTCAAAGAAAAAACAGATAAATGGGTCCAAACTGTAGTCCAGGGTTTACAAAGCCGTTATGTATTTTTCTATCCATCATATAAATGCCACTGATTTATTACCTGAGCTAAACTGGCCTTTAAGTTACATAACATGACATGGATGGATTCATATTCTTAATAAACTGGACTCAAAAGACAAATTATAAACTTTTTGAAGCCTTTATGCATGTTTACATTCATCAAATGAGGTGCTGTTCAGAGGAACCAGGAAACTCTACGACGCTTTTACTTTTCTATCAAATACTGAATCAACATTGCTGAACTTCATTTTTATGTTGGAGGATCCGTAAAGCTGTGGGTCTGTTTCTCAGCCAAAGAAGAGTGAAGGGTAAGATGAATGGCTTCAATAAAGCATCTGGCCCCTACCAGACAATGTTGGACATCTTGTCATTAGGTCATTTAGTGCCATTATGATCCAAGACATATTGCATAATAATACTTTTTCAGACATCTTTTTAACTTTTTTCGATGTCTCTCCAAGTCCAAAGACCTGTGGAAAATTCTGGGGTGAACCAAAGAAAAATGTGAGTGAAAACCTCTGAATTGAGTAAATCCTTCTTCCTGTATGCTTCGACATTGTGAAATTTAGAACGAGAAGAGGATGTTCCATCTACTTTCTGTGCATGTTATGTTATTCAGATAAGGGATTTACCAGAGTTGCTGCTCAGGTATAAACTAAGTCCTCCCATTAACCTAGGATGTGAAGAGACTACAGGTGCTGGTCATAAAATTAGAATACCATAAAAAAGTAGATTTATTTCAGTAATTGCATTCAAAAGGTGTAACTTGTACATTATATTTATTCAGTGCACACAGACTGATGCATTCAAATGTTTATTTCATTTAATTTTGATGATTTGAAGTGGCAACAAATGAAAATCCAA
>JAUZNJ010038558.1:0-11048 GCA_034780135.1 Jordanella pulchra
CTGGTGGTGGAATAGGAAAGGCGCACAGGAGAGCAAAAACCCACAACAGAATGGCAAAGAACCCCGGATCATGACAAATAATGTTTTAAAGAAATATCCCAAAAATTGTATTATACACAATATTTTATGAAAAACAATGCAATTGCTAATATGTCTCTCATGGTATAGAAATTCAACAAGTCTTTCATAAAATGTTGGCCTAAAACTGGCAGAAAAGATCCCTACTTGTGGGATAAATGAGTGCTGAGAGAGTGGGAAAGGGATAGATTATGACTATTAACAAATTTAAAATATGAAAGATATATTGACTGTGATGACATTGAAAATGACATCAGTCAGTTATTGATACAATTGTTAAACCAATAACTTACATCTGTTACCTCTCATTCCAAGTGGATACATTTCCGAACAAGGTTGGTTAAACAGAAAATGTTTTCTGTGTCTAAATTAATTTAGACACTTCTAAAATCTAAAAACTTTAGGAAAAAAAAAATTCTGTTGATAAAAAAAAATGTTTAAGTGAATTAATTAAGATTGTTGGTAAAATAAAAAGTCCCTTTTGAAAAAAAAAACAATTGTTAAGCAGGTATTAAACTTGGTTTAGTCACAGTTTGGTTGAGGCTGTTGACCCACATGCTGGAAAAACTTTCAAAATGGTAGGAATCAGGTAAAGTTTACTGAATACAATGTTTTTAAGTTCACCGGGGAATGTAAACAGGGGGAAACTGGAACATGTGTGGTTACCTTCAAAGACCAGAAAAAGGCAAAAACATTACTGAAGTGAAATTAGGAAAAGGGGAGGCTCAGGTTCGGCTCCAAACGCTCAGAAAAATGCTCAAGGAAATGTTTAGAAGGAGATTTGAGATTACAGTGATGGTTAACACTCAGGAGAAGAGTGACTGGCCCCTGCTCCTCTTATGCTGCTTGAAAAGTGAAATTGATGAGCGGACGAGCGGCACCTGTGGGAAGGTGAAGCAGGAGATGAGCACACCCAAAACCCAGCCTCACCCATCACCCTCTAGGAGGCCTTCTGGTGGAAAGCCAGCCAAACTGAACCAGGTAGACAACTCTGTTTCCTGTTCAATATCTACTTAAAGGAATATATTTTTATGAATATGTTTGCAGGTCAAGAGCAGTTGAACTTGAATAATTTAATCCCTTTCTGGTTACCTGTTTTGAAAATCCTATGGTGTACATTCCCATGTTACTTTGTCACCCTTCAAAGTTGGAAAGAGAAGAAATTGTGCGATTCAGGTAAAAAAAGGTAAATAGCTTGTTGATAACTTTAAAATTACAGCAACTTTGGAAACCAAAGCTAGATAAGAACCCATGATCCAAAACAAAACCGTTGATGTTATTAAACAGCATTAAATATATACTCATAGACTTGGTAAATACTACACCAGCTTTTCACTTTTAAACCCAGCTCCCGGTCTGTGACTATAAAGCTCCCTCCTGTTACATTAAGCCTGTCTGCAGGATCCACAGCTGTTTCTTAATCTTCTTGTGGCTGCTGTTCATGTATATTTCATTATACTATACACTTGGAGGTTTAGCTTGGATTTGCGTGTGTTTAGGCATGAAGTCATATTCAAATTGTTACCTTAAATCTATAAAGATTTTCAAACTTCCACTTTATAGTTTTAAATAGGAGAATTCTAAAAAAGTGTTGACAAATGTAGGACACAGCATCAAAACCCATTATATCAATGCAAAGTTACAATAGCCTAGGTACATCTCAACTTTTTCTAAAGGAAACATAGATTTGTCATTGTTGTCGATAAAACTGAGAGATTAGACAGAAAAAGATAATTTACCCAAGCAGAATACTCCAACAACATGTGTCACTGTCCTAATATTTATGATACATAAGAGGAAAATCTTTACCAAAGTATTTAAAGAAACCCTTTAATAACATTTAAAGGAAACTCAGAATCTTCTTAAAATTTAGAAACGATATAGCAGAAATAATTCTCATTAGTTTAGTTAGTTTTGATATCCCTAAAGTACAGAGACATTTATTATCTCTCAAATGTGACCGATATTTTTTTTCTTCCGGGTTAGTCATACCCTCGCCAAAACAACCCTCTATCCCTGCTGTGAAATGTAACTAATAGCTTCAGCCTTTATAGAAGTGCATTGCTTTTAGAATTAGTTCCCAAATTGGCCAATTAAAGACAATCTTTTGACTTTAGATAGCTCAGTGAATATTGCTGCTGTTCATGATTATTTCATGCTCTCTTATTTGGACGCATGAATTATTCAATAAATGTCACAAGTCCAAGAGTTTAGTGGTGTGCAACCTTTGTAAATGTGGATAGTGTGTTAGGTTACGCAGTGTGTCCCAGCCAGCTGTGATAAGTGGAGGAGATGAGTGTGGGTGCTAGAAACTTGCGCAGGAAGGAAGCCACAATTTAAACCTGTGAGGCTCCAAGCCTTAAGAGTGGGTTTGTAAGTTGCAGACATAAGCACACAATTAAACTCACAAAGGGCCATGCACGTGTCAGCAGAAGCACTAGACGTATGCGCGTTTAATAATGGAAGAGCTCCCTTTCTTCTTTTTCGTTCCAAAGATTACACAGACCAGTCACAGAAGCAACTTTTATTCTCTCTTGCTTCCTCAAAGATGAATATATTTCTTTTTTACAGGTTGCATGCTTACCATCAGAAATGTTTTTTTACTTTATTCTTTTTTTACCTAAATTAAACAGGTCTAAATGTAACTAACGATATGACCATGGAATATGTGTGTAGAACAATGCATTACATACAGTGTAATTATTCTTTTAAAATTTACTGTATAATATGCATGTTTGCCTGGGAAACAACCAAACACTTAACTGATATTACTTGCAGAGCAATCAGTCACATTGTTGAAAAGCAGGGATTCAGCAGATAAAGCCAAGCTTTTGTAAATCAGAAAACAGTCTTTTTCTGTTGTCTTAAATAGAAACAAAAAGGATTTTCCAATCATACCTAACATCACTCTGTGTACGAAGACTTAAGTACTCAGATTATTTTTCACTGCCTTTACTATAAGAATTTTTTTTAAGTGTACAAATTCATTTGTGAAGCAAAGGCCACTGGACTGTTTTTTAAGCACAGAGGAAGACTTACTTTATAAATTGTGTGCTGTAATGTTCTGTCCCTTAATCTGTCCAAACTTGATATAAATGATAGAACTCTAATAATTCTATGTATGATAATATCTATTAAAATAAATAAGACTATTGCACACTCAGATTAATTGTGTCACAACCACTCAGCAGCACAATGTTTATTTTGCAACAGTAAGTTGGTTTTGGTGTCTGACTTTAGATTATCAGACCAAAGACATTGCATTTACACCCACCAAGCATATTATAGGATGTAGTTAACAATTCACTTTTATTTTGTTAAACAGAAATTGGATCATTTTTGGGAAATTTGGTCCTTTAACTCAATGTCAAACTCAAAAACCTTTATGTAATAAATGCATTATTTTTCCCTTTGTTCACAGCAGCACCTCTGGCAGCCATGGCTATGAAAAAAACTTTTAGCTCTTTTCAAAAACAGTGAAGTTAACAACCTCAAAGGCATCTTAAAGCTTAGCAGCTGTGCTTGATTTATTCTTTAGCTTACAAATCTTAAATAATGCATGCGTACTGAGATGCTTGTTTGTGTCAGAAAAAAAATCCTGTAAACATAAGGTTTTGATTTTACTGGCATATTATGTGATAGAGTAGCATCTAGTAGTACTGTACATACTTGTGAAGTGCAAGGGAATTTATACATGTTTTTTTTCTGCCAAGAAAAACCTAAAAAAAAGTGTGTTGAGCACCTTTGTGATTGTGCAAGAATATACCCCCCCCCCCCAACCCCTCACTTTTTCTTGGGCTTGAACCCTGGGCTTGCCTGGGTTTGCAGACCTTGTATGTATGAATATTACCCTATGTTAGAGTTCTTGTAAAGTCCTCCATGTTTGGTGCACCGAATTCACTCAGCAGTACTAATTATCTCCTTCCCAAAGCCACACCCTTTTCAACAAGTGATCCGGATAGCCTAGCAGCCAGAGACTTCCCGGTTTCACCTGTCTCTTTGGTTAACAAAAATGTTCTGTTCCATCAATAGTTGTACCATCTAAAGGGTGTTTCCCTTTAAAAAACGTTTTTTATTTTTAATTTTAAGTATCTGAATACCCCAAACTAGTATTGACAGTAATTAATGACAAGAGGGCACTTTGAATTAAACGTTTCATCCTATCTTTAATTAAAGTGCAAGTCCTTTTGATGTTATGCACTACAGGTGTGCAATACTGCATTTTTGATCCGTCTGATGCCAAATAAATACAGAAAAGTATCACTAATACAGAGGAGATTTTATTAGGGTTTTCTAAAGAAAAGTTGATACACTGACAGCAAGTCAGTAATGTATGTTGGTGCTAAGCCATTTAGTGATTTATAGATTAACAGAAATCTTTAACTATTACTTTACTTTAGAACTGAGGTGATGTGCTTTATTTTCTTAGTTTATATAAAGATGTGGGAAGCAGCATTTTTTGTGAAGTAATTACAGCAGTCGGTTTATAGTAATTAATTCAGCGAAAGATAAATGCATAGATGTGTTTTGAGAACCATGTGTCCTATTCCTCTCATTTGTATTCATCCACAGCTGTGTATTAACTTTTCACTTTCTAATTAAATACTTTACAGATCCTATTTGTAATATCAAACAAGTAAAAGGACATTAGGCTCGGTCTGTTTGCTGTGTGAACTATCCTTAAAAATATGACCTAGTTTCAAATAGGACAAAATAACAAATCACTCAGTCATCTGCAGGAATTTCAGTACAAACATGTTTGCCATTTAAAACTTGACTCCTAAGTCATATAATTTTTCCTCAACACGGGAAAGCATATATTGGTTCACACATACATTATGCATCCTTCTTTATATAGGGTTATATAGGCTATAGGGTTATAGGTAATGAAATCAATCTTCTTTTTAGATCCCAGGTTACAGTACTAATAATTTGTTGCTGAGGCTTTCTGAGATTTGAATTTTTATAGCACAAAACAACAGAAGCCAGACACTCATCTGGTCTGCTAGAGATGTTTTTAATGGATTTGTGATAATTTACCTAATCGGTTTATAAATGCTCATGTCTTTGTTTTAAGTCTTTTAAGAGACCCATAAAAAACCATAGTAATACAACCTTGCTAATCTGTCAATGGTGGAAACATTTTTTCCCTTAAACCTTTAAAAGCATACATAAAAGGAAAAATATTCCTTCTGTGAATGAAGTACTTTTTTCTAGTCCATTAAACAGTTCCTGTACCAGTCCTTGACTGTTGCATAGCATAAAAATTGCTTTCCTTTTGCTTACTGTGGAGACACTGAACAACATTATAGCAATGGAAGAAAATGAAACAGAATAGAAGAAAAAACAGATGAGTTGTGCTTTATGACTATTTCTTTATTTCCTTTTTTTAAATTAACAATGCATTTAATGTTGCTGTGGAGGATTTTTTTTCTGCACAGCTGCAAATTTAACAGAAGGTATACAGAACACCCAAACAAGCATTTCATTATTTGTCATCTAATAGGTGACTGTATTAGGCTTTTAGCTTTATCATCATACGTGTGTTAATTGCAATAATTAATTCAATATAATGCAAATTATGTAAAGGTTCACACTCCTCATTACTGCTGCTGCTGAAGAAATTGAGATAAGTCTGTCAATCTAGAAGTTCTCCCTGTGTATTGTCTTTGAGAGGAAACCTGACCTGAGTTTGCCCCTGATGGACCCACCTATACCTCTGGTGGCAGATAGCTTTGACCTGTATTCTTGAATTTCCAAATAGGAGGCAAAAATCTTGGAGCACTATCTTGAGTGAAGTTAAAAAGCAAAGTCTGCTCTAGGTGTTGGTGGTGTCATGGGACCAAAAAGATCCTTCTAATCTCCCTTATTCTCTTCAGTCTGATCTTTATCGATTGTTCACACCTCTCTTGAAATTAGAATCCAACCCGGGTCTCCGCAAGTAATCAATCTTCTTATTCACAAAAGCACAAGATTGCTGTGGGTGGACAGATGTGGAGTTTTTATTGGGTGTGTTTACAATCAGCCACGCTTATACTCTTGGCAGGTTTGCTTACATGCTTATACATGATCAGCTTGATTAATGAGTTTGATTTGTTCTCTCTGGGGGTAACTGAGGCTAGAAGATGGCCAATTTATCCTTTGAAGTAGTTCTTTTTCTTCCTTTCTATGCAAGCTTTTCAAATAGGGCAAATTATGTGCTAAGTGACAGTGAAAAACACTAAAGGCAGTGGTTTGGTATTAATTTTGTTTAATAAATGCACAGGTGTTTGGTAACAGTTTTCTTCTAGTAGTTTACCAAAAGGTTTAAACATAAACAGTAACTAAAATTGTTGCAACGTAGAAAGTAAGAGTTACATTTCAGAAGTTGAAACTGTCACATTCAGCTCCAGCTGTTGAAAACCATTTGAATCTTAAAAAACCTAAACCCCAACCAGTTTAATGCCAGGTTTGGGGTTAGGATTAAGAAAAAGAAAGTAATCAGTGGTCAAGCAACATCAAATGCCAGAAGGTGTGTGAGTGTGTATATGTGAGTGGAAGCTGTTTGATGAGCTGGTGAGTAAGACATGGAAGGAGCAACAAATAGATAGAAGAGGCTCAATTTTGTATGTATTCTACAGACACTTATCTCACCAAAAATCCTTGTGAAAGGTGAAAGCTGGGGGGGATAACAGTTTGAGAATTTAGTGGACCACCCCTCTAGGCTCATCAGGTTTAATCTAATAAATGCTCCTCCAGCAGAGGACACTTGGTTTTGAATTAATTTTAAATTTTCCTAGTCATTTAAATGAGCAGATGAAAAAAATGCTCAAAAGCAGGTGTGGATGGCCCGAATCCTGCCTTCGCTCTGGGGGTTCCTTTGGGCGTCTGGGGCTTTGGGTGTCCCGGCACTGGACTCGGCGCTCTCGGGGGGCGCCTCTTCGGCTCTCCACAACCGCTATTAGGCATTTTTTCTTTGGATAAACTTTACATGCACAAGCGCACTTTCACAAACAAATACAGGTACTTGGTTCCAGGCACTTAGAGATTGACTTCCATACAGAAAGCCCATATTCTTATCTTTAGGTAATACAGAATACATATCAGATTAAATAATGCTACTTAGACTTCACCGATAGTATTTAGGTGTTACTTAGTTGTATGGCTCGTACCATTTCCGTTAGTTGTGCTGTTCTTTTTGCGTCTCTTTGCAGGTGGTGTAGCAGACTGAAGATGTTTTATCGTTGTCTCCCTTTTATCTCCTGTTTCTTTCATCTTTTCTCCTTTTTTTCTGTTTTACCTTTCCTGTTGAACTTACATTGCGGTGTCCATATAATCTTTAAAACTCCCTGTACAATTATAATAAAGCAATTTATATGCATAAAAAAAGCAGAGCACTATGGCGATAGCCCTACTGCTCCACTTGTGAAAGCAAAATATTTACGATCATCAAGTCTCTTTCACACAATCCCGCCCCTACACCCATATAGATATATGCAGGCACACAACCGACACACACAGGAGCAGACACTAAACATATTCCTACACTCTTCATACATACACTATGCTCCAAGGTCTATGGACCAATTCCATCTTGGGGGAACCAGCCCCCAGACCCAAGAACAGATCCCCACCCTCCAAGTGTGGGAAGGGGGTAGATTCTTTTTAGGAACCTGCCCAAATTTTGTCCTAGTTTAACAGTGAGCACGAGGAGAGGGGGAACTCTGTGCAGCTTCTCTACCGTTACCCACATATCACCTCATAAAGACAGTGTCTTGCCCATGGCCAAAATAATTTGAATTACAAAAAAAATCCTAAAGTAGTAAACCACGATCTTCAAATTAACATTAAAATGACTCAAATCGGAAAAATGATTATTATTTGATCTGTGATAATCAAATTGATCTATGTTATCTTACTGAAACCTGGCTGCAACAATAAGATATTTCAGCCATGTTTATGTTATCATAAATGAAGGATCTCCTTCCAGCTATTTACATTTTCATATGCTCAGAGGTTCTAGACAAGCTGGACAGCAGAGGTAATCGAAGACAGCGTTCATGATCTCAGGCTCTTCAGAAATATTTTACAGAGTTAAAATATTCAGACAAAAGCTTCTCACAAACTCAAAGGTCATATCTGGAACAACAGTGTCCCACCACAGCTGCCAGCATGTATACATCCAAACCCTATATCACACTTCTAAAGTTAATAACTCACATTAACACTTTTCATAAATCGATCCTGGTTTGACGGCATTGTTGCTTACTTTGTTGCATGGCCTGCAGAGCCTTGATGCTCCTCAAAGAGATAGAGATGCATAGAGATGTAAAGCTGCAAACCAAAGTACCAAACGCTGAGCAACAAAGTCAACCCTCCAGCTACTAATGTTATTATTGTTATTGTAATGTTATTAACTCATGTTATTCTGCTGTACTTCCTTGTTGTTCCTCTTCTTCTCTGGTGGATTGATAGACCCATGCCTGCATCTCGCCAACTAGCTTTACTTCCGTGTTCTGTACCAACGACTGATGATGACGAAGGATGAAGGTTCTACAACTGGTTGAAACAGGCATCAGCTCGTAACCAAGCATTGAGATTCTAAGGCACAGGCTCCAACCCAGTTCTAGAACGATGGTTCTTCTGGTGGAAAAGGGGTATGATGCCCAGGAGAGGCTATAGCTGGTCCAGGCTAACAAGAGGTTAACCACGGAGGAAAGTGAGGACAGCAGGCTGAGGTTAGGCTCTGGAGGCTAACTGCTGGAGATGGACAGAGGGTCTCTGAGATTCAGAGGAGCCTGCAGGCGGACTGAGTGGCAGGGCGGGATGAAAGAAGCAGCAGTTAGTCTGTGTCTGTGCTGGAGGTAGTATACAAAACTGCCTTTCTTGGGCTAAATTAAAACGACTGTTTAAAAGCTTGATGCTCTTATCTAATGTGAAAAATCTTATACCACTTGACAAAATGAGTTAAAGTGACATCGCGGAAGCCATTTGGACCACGATGGCCTCCGTGTTGTTGGAGGGGAGGGGCAGCTTCTTTCACCTCCAGAATATTGCAAATATCAGTAGGGGGAAGGGGTGATGCTGAGAAACCAGTCAAGACATTTACTTTCACTTTTATGGCTGTATTTTTGTAATTCTTTTCCACAGAGTCTTGTTAAAGCCTTTAATTTAGTCATTAAACTCCATTAAATGTGCTCTAAAATGCTATTTAATTCATAAATATGTCACAATATTCAGCTGTTTTCAACTGGCCCTCACAAAACAGTTTCAAAGCCATATGTACCGTTACACACTCACACACGCATAACTCTTGCTTTGATCTCATACAGTGTCATTTGTCCCATATGGTGCTCAGCCTCACTGAGCTCCATCTCTATTGAAGCATGTGCTCAACTCTGTTTTTCTCTGTTTAAATTTACACAACACTTCTATTTATTTTTCACCCAAACTGTGAAATGCTGTGTCCATTGTTTTACACAAAAAGTGTACTTGTAATTCAAAGAACATTTGGGAAGAACACTTCTCCATACTGAGATGTAACATTTTGCATAGTAACAATATTATTTTCTAAACTGTTTATCATCTGTATGGAAATCAACGTTTCTGTCAGCATATGTTGAGCTTTTCTGGATTCACTGTCCTGCCTAAGGGTACTTTAGAGGAAGCAAATACTGTTGAAATAGTGCTTGCAGTAAGGAAGGATGTAAGAAGACAAAACAGGATGCTTGCTATTCATTAGGCAGGGATGTCCCGATGTTCCTATCTAATACTAGGGGCTATGCAGTTTCCCACAATCCTTTGCATAACAAAAGTGTTGGCACAGTCCCCCTTATACTGTGTTTAACAAAAAACAGAATATTTTATGCTGTGTACTTTTTGTAACACACTGAAATGTATACACCAATATATATATTAGGTATTGTAACGGAGAGCCTCAGCCATTTTCTACATCTGTGTAAGTTATATTTTTAAGCATTTTTTTTTTCCTGAAGACTGTAGTTCCAATTTTACTAGCATCATCCATGTCCATTCTCATCCAAAACGAAAGCTGTCAGGATTCAACAGGATTCAGCAGTCCTCCAGAGCTCATTTCTTTATTATTAATGTTTACCCCACAAAAGATGGCGGAAAAGGAGCTTTGAACAGGAGTTATGGGTAACAATTTGCACAATTGGGAATCAGCCAAAGTTTCCTGTCATGAGGGGCTTGATCATAATTTCTCATTCTCTTGTAGGCCAACAATCTCAGCAATCATGAACTGATCACCATAGTTTGGCCCTATTTCCAGGCACCAAGATAAGGGATTAAATCTGGATTCTCTGGATATCTGAACCAAATTAAGCCGCCGTCTGGTTTCATGAAAGCAGTAACACATACTGTAAGTAGCTACGGTAATTTATTCTGTGCAGCTAGTTTGCTCCCTACCAAGCTAATAGCTACACTTACTCAAACTCAAACCTGGGTGCCCTATCTGCTCAGTAAGAGCATGACACCATTCAGAAATCAATGACTACTTCTTTGGATCATTGTCGGGTGGTGGCAAATGTTAACAGACATTATCACAATCTACTGCAGTTGGACTGTTGGTAGGGATGTCTGACCAACCAGATTTTTCTTCTTACATAAGATAACATAACAAGTAACTGCTTAAATTAAACATCTAGTCAAATGGCTTTTGTTTGCTAAAACAAGGAATCTGTGATCAACGTCATGGGCTCTTGAAGAAAACTGCAGAACTGAATTTATAACTGATTAACTGATTAATAAGCCCAACAATGTGTAGACAAGACCCAGTGGACTTCTTGGGGCTGTTTCTGCATTCCTCTTATATTGCAAATACAATTTTTTTTTTTATATTTTCTTAAAAACTATCAGCTTGAGTAATAAAATGAAATGGGTAACAACTCAAAACTCAAAGCTGTTGCATTGATCTAAATATCCAAAATCTTAACATGCAAAATGAAAGATTTATCCTAAACGTAAAGACG
>JAUZNJ010038559.1:0-63689 GCA_034780135.1 Jordanella pulchra
ATATGGATTTTCAATCAGTGCATAGAAAAAGTTAGTGGTTTGCATTGGATTTGATTAAATTTACTGTTTGGATTTCCATTCTATGCCTGGTTATCTGATCAATTTGCTTCTTCTCCACTTTATATCCCTTAGCTGTAGGATTGCTGGATATCAGGGACAAATGCAACTCCAGCATTATCACCAACTGCTTTAGTCTTGACTGCGGTTAACAGACATGTTCATACCTTTTTTTTTTTTTGTTTGTTTTTTCCATCATCATCTTGTTCTTCCAGAGCTTTAGCATCTCGGTCGCTACAATTTAGAGCTTGTGCTGGTGTCAAAACTATCAGTTTAACTATCAGATATCAAATTGCCATTAGAGGTCACAGATTGTTGCTTCTTTTTTTTTTTTAAATCCAGATGTTACTTGTGATTAGGAACAATGTGCATTCATTACTGTCTCATCCGTACGCCTGCATACCTATCCATTTCATTTCCGTTTCTTCCATGTATTGTGGAGATAAATATTTTCAAAAGTACTTAGAATTTAAGTTAATTGGGTGTTCTGCTCCTATAGATTTGTTATGAGAGCCAATTTCAATTGGTTGTGATTCAATACCCAAATTTACCATTTGACTGTTATAAAATAGGACCTCAGCCAAACCAGAATAACTTTCAGCCTTGTTCTGCTGGTTGATCCTGTTTTTTTTTTGGTTTTCTTTTGTTGTCACAGACACTTCTAGGTAGACCATAGAGCAGAGTGTTTTTTCTTTTTCTTTTGCAATCAACAGCTGTCAAAGATATGACAAAGAAACCCAAAGACAAGTGATTTAAAGGGCGTATATCATCGTTGTAACAGGTTTGTAGTCTTGTAGGTCATGATACTAATAGTCTTTTCATTGTCCAGAAAAAGTGGACCTTAAAAAAAGATTAAAAAGTTGGACAGAAGGATTTGGAGACTTCAAAACAGCAAGGGCAAGAAAGCTGTGTCCTTTAATGAAGTCAAGAATTATGAAGAGATTTATTCAGCTAGGAGGAAAAACTTGGCGGGAGTCTTAACTTGTGCGTTTTACCCGTAAGGGTTTAAACTACATATCAGTGATGTAGCTGAAGGCATCCAGTGCGACACCACTCGTACTCTGTGAGCCAATACTTCACATGTAGTAAGTAGAGGAGTTGAAATAATCAAATAGTATCTGCTGTCAACTAATCTCTCCTTTATTTAGAATAGACACAGAAACAAACACAGCACAGGTTTTAGTTAATTATCGGGGGGAGGAGCATTTTCTTATCTCGACACATGGTCTGGCTGCTGACTCCCTGCTTGAGCCATAGCATAAGCAGCAGTTTTATCCTCATGCATTTATTGCTAATTATTTATTTCATTCGTTGCCAATAGGTCACCTTAGGTGCATTAGACATATTGTAAATTTAGATCTCTTATCATTTACACACAACTGTGTGATTCTAGTTTTCCAAATAACATTCTCCTCTTTTATTGGTGTCGACTTGCTTTTTTTTTTTTTTTCGCCTAGAATTTGCTATTTAAAATATACTTACTAAAAACAATTGGAAAGGCAGGTAGTGATTTATTTGTTGTTAAAGATTTTCAGAGTTTCTTGTTGTAAAATATGATGATAAATGCCCTTTAAGGAGTTAAGACGGTCGCTGATTCGAGTGTCAAAAGTAACCCGCAGGCATTTTCTTTTCTCTTTGTCTTTATACACACACGTTATTCCTCTGCTTGCAAGCCTTGTCTGTGTTAAGCAATCATACTCGACTATCAGATAAATGCTTTATTAGATCAAATTTATTAAAAGAACAACAATCTTTTTTTGTGGGACAATCTGTGATGATGCACAAATATTATCTTTGAACTAAAACTTCAGGGTTTAGATTATATCCGATAGATAGCCGATGAAATTTAAAGCACAAACAAATCTATCTTTCTAAAGTCTCTGACTAGCAAAGGAAAAAAAAAAAAAGGAAAAACAAATATTTTTAAGTGTAAATATCTTGTAAATATTTAATGAAATCACTTAGGAGGTTTTAGATAAAGTGAATGAAGCAGAGGTTTATTTAGAAGGATTCCCAGCGGTTCAGAAAGCAATAGGCTTTGCACAATCTATGGCTGGTGTGATCAATTTCTCTGAACTGTTTTAAATGAATTAACTGCTGTAAGCCTCAGTGGATGGCGGGAGTTTTTTTTTTTTTTTTTTTACAGTCCTGTCTTATTAAAACATAAGACGCTTTTTGTGTCCAAACGTTCTTAAGAGTTTGTTCAGAAAAGTCTGTTTCTAGTCTGTTTTTTTATAAATAAATAAAAAAGATTAAATGTGGTTTATTAAATCTCATCAGCTTTGACGTGTGGTAAGGAGTGCTGACCCACTCCTGTGTGTTTTACTCTTAACATTGTTGGCACATATTTAAACAGTTTATTAAAGCCACAAACTAAAATCAGCATTTTTATACAGCTTGGTTTAAATAAATATAAACAAAGCAAGGCTTATCTAATATAAGAATATTAATGGTGATAAGTTCGTCCTGCTTGTGTCTTAATTGTCTTCCTCTCGGCTTGTTGGGTTGGGTTGTGAAGTGCTCGGGTTTGTCTATAATATTTTATGGCTCTGGTTCGGTCTTTTATTGCTTTTTTTTTTTTTTCTTGGTGTGCATTTTAAACTCCAGACAATCTGAATGGTGCCACCTTGTTTAACCAATCATCCATTTACTGTATGTTTAAAAGCTATTGCTAAATTCGCTTCTGTTAATTTACCACTTTAGCTTAACGCCTCAATAAGTGGAGCTTGCAGAGATTACCTTGAACTCTGAGATGGACACAGGACTAGATCTGAACAGAAGCTGAGCTGGGATTTAAGTGCTTCGTTAAAAAACGAGCTGCCTTGAACATTTATGTAACGTGTGATTTGACAGCACAGAGCCAGCCTTGAACTTTTTCCCAATCACAGCCTTAAACGACAGTGTCTCTATTTTACACCCACAGCACAGATTTAAATGGACGTCAAAAGCAATTGATTTTGCACGTCCTTGGATCAAAAACCTGCTTAGGCACCAGGAGTTTGGTGTACAGTTGTATTATTACTTGAATTTAAAGTTTTGTGTAAAGAAAAATGGATTTTATCAATTTTTTGTGAGTTTGTAATACCTTTTGTAAATGTATTTTCTCTACAGCTGTGAAAATCGATATATGCTGTCATGAATAAATGATTTTAAGACTTGTGAAAGTCATTTTTGTTTCTACTCTTAAGTAAAACAATTGTCAAAATACAATCAGAAAAATACTTTTTTTATGACCCTCACTGACTTCCTATGAAGCATTAACAAATATTGTTTTTTTTTTCTTTGAAGTTTTCACTTTCAGGTAACTGCAGGTTTCAAACAAATGTGAGGTTTTTAAGCCTCAAAAACCTTTTAAAGATTTTATTACCTCCATACTACAATGAATTTTATTCTGATTAAATGTGAAAGAGTAAAAAAAAAAATGGAGAAAAGGAAGTGGAAGGAAAAGCATGCTTCTTACTTTGCAGCAGCCCAATAAGCTTCTGTTTTGGTCTCCGAAGACACTAAACCACCTCATCCTTTTACTGAACGATTTCAGAGTTAGGGTAGATTCATAAAACTGTACACTTTGAAGATATAAAACTTTTTTTTATTATTTTCCATGTACTTATCAGTCATACATTACTATGTGTTGGATAAGAAATGAGGTATGAATAAAATACAGTGAAATGTATAGCTGTAATGTAAAATAGCTTAAGGAAAATGAATACACGTATATCTGCATTGATAAGAGCCCAAACACCTATTGATGCTCCAGTGGTAGCAAGTTTTCAATGCATATCTGAGGTTTCATGTCAGCAGACATGAACCTTTCACCCCTATCTCTTTAACAAAGTGAGGTAGAGGTAAAAAAAAAGAAGACTGCAAGTTATATTGTGCAGACTGTTAAAAATAACGGTTGGATTAGTGTAGTTGGTGTGGAACTGTAAAAGTAATGTGTAGTAACCCTGTGATACTTGGTCTGAACAAAGCAGTAACACTTGTTGAAATAACTAAACAGGTAAACAAAGAGCACTGACTGAAAAGGCTAAATACATTATGGCATCAGGGAAAATACATACAAAACGACTTGACCGATGCTTCAGAAACTTCATTTTACACATCACTTCTGTTTCTCTGGTTTCACTTTGTTTAACAGAAGGTTTCCAGTTGTAACCCACAGCTGCTGTTTCAGGCCACTTCTGATGGATCCCAGCAGAACCTGTGATCGCAGTCCAGAGCAAACAGTCTGTCCATATCCGTGTCACTCAGGCTGAAGTCGAACACCTCTGCGTTCTGCAGTATTCTCTCTGGATTCGAGGATTTGGGGAGCACTGGAATGCCCTGCTGCACCGCCCAGCGTAGCAAAACCTGGAGGGACGAAGAAAAAAAAGGGATGTCTTAAATATTGAAATAGAAAAAAAAAAAGAGAGAGAAGTGTTTTTGCTTTAGTAGGGACGGTGCACGTGCCTGTGCAGGTGTGCGTTTGTAGTTGTCTGCCACCTCCAGAACCACTGGGTCGGTGAGCAGCTCTCCTTTTCCTAAAGAGGAGTATGCTTGAAAGCAGACCCCGAAATCCTTACACAGACTCCTCAGTTCAGGCTGGCACAGCCGTGGGTGGAACTCCACCTGGAGGAAGTGAGCACTCCAAAATCAACCTGACATATGATGCGGTTTGTTACTGTCACAGGAAAAAAAACACCCCTTTATGGGGAACAACTAAGTGCACTCCTACTATGTTCTTAGGGCTTGTGAAGAAACGTATCAGTCAGTTGCTGCTAACCATATGCTTCGTGTGAAGCATGATGAAGAATGATTATTAACACAAAGAAAGACTTTAAATATGAAAATGTTTAATTTTTTCACCCTATTCTTGCTAAAAATGTCTAAACTCTACAAACTTTATACTCTACAGGCATCAGTTTTCAATTTTAAAGGTAAGATCTATGAATGGATGCATAAACAGGGTTAATGGTCAGTGTATCAACCTCTAGGCCTCTTAGACCACTCAGGTCTTCTAGTTCCAGCCGACTCTGTACACCCAGAACTAGAACAAAACATGAAGAAGCAGCATTTAGTTCCTCTGCTCCACTTATCTGAAACAAACTCCCAGAAGACTGTAAAGCTGGTGAAAGCCTGAGTTATTTTAAGTCAAAGTTAAAAACCTATTTGTTTAGAGCTAACGTTACTGTTAACTGAAGTTTAACAGTTTAAGGTTGCGGTCCAACTGTTTTTTTTTTGTTTGTTTTTCTACCAGCTTTTTTCATATTTTTTTTATGTTTATTCTGCTTTTTTATTTTCTAAATCACGTGAAGCACTTTGAATCGTCCATGTTTTAAAATGTGCTAAACAAATAAACTTGCCTTACCTAAAGATGTTGGCAGTTATTAGATAAAGCTTCTATCTCCTCTAAAATGTATATGTGTTTAAATGAAATAAAGATTTGTCTGTTGGATATAAATTTGACCACTAAATGTAGTGAATTTTAACAGCTGGATTACAAGCCGTGATCATTGCTGTTGTGTTCTACCTGTAAGACTGCAGGAGGAACTTTGCAGCTCTGCATCAGTGCTCTCATGTGTGTTGGCGTGTAGTTGGAGACTCCAATAGCTCTCAGCTTCCCTTGACCATGGAGCTCCTCCAGGCTGGCCCAACTCTGAGCTCTGTTACCTAGGATCAAATATGAGCCCCAGTTACATCATCCCGATACGCAAGAGCTGCATCTATATTTCAACTAAGTGAACCTTAGAAGTCAGCTCAAATGTTATCATATGACAGTCACATCACATGATGCACACAAAAACTGAGAGCTGAACTGAAATCACTAAGGGTAAAAATCCAAATTAGGAAAGTTCATGTTTCTTTTTTAAAAGTGTAATTTTTAGTGTAGCCAAGATTCATTTGAACCGCTAATAATAATACATTTTATTTGAAAGTGCCTTCTCAAAACACCCAAGGGCACTTTAAGTATGTTCTGCATTCTGGAAGCAAAGATGCCAAAAAGAAGCTTAAAGCAATCACTGTACTTTGAAGACTATCAGAAATATATGCACGCAAAGCAAGTGTATAAGAGACCCTAATTATCTTGATGTGGATTGAAAAAAAGTATATTTTGAATGAGAACTGTGTTGTCTAAATTTCCCAATTATGTAATAATTTGTGTCGGATTACAACAAAAAACATCCTACTACAAAGTTTACAGGTTTGTTTTTGTAGTGTGACAAAATTTGAGGAAATCGGGATGAAGAAAAACTGCTAATGATGTACATCAAAGCCTTCCATGCCTATTGTTTTGTGTTTCGGCATGCAAAATAAAATGTGCATCACTGGAAAAAAATAGCATGATTAGCCCTGTACCTGGGTTGTGCTCATCTGCCACAGGCAGTCCTTGAGTCCCAGGCCAGTGGATCAGATAGAGATCTATGTACCCCAAGTCCAGCTGAGACAAACTATGGAGGGCCCCTTCCATGGCCTTTTCACCCTGATCCTTAGGGCCCAACTTACTGCAACAAAATATAGAGAAGAAAAGTATATCATGAGAAAAGTCTGTACAAAATATATCAGCTTTACTATTGCTACCAGTTACAAACAATATCTAAATATATATATCTATATATATATAGATATATATATAGATATCTATATATATATCTATATATATATCTATATATATATCTATATATATAGAGATATATATAGATATATATATAAATAAAACAACCTAGTTATGAACACATCCTCTCTCGTCAAGCCATATTTGGGAAGGAGATCTCTCAGGGCTTTGCCCAAGTCAGCCTCATTGCGGTAGACAGCAGCACTATCAAAGGCCCGGTATCCAGCAGACAGAGATGCATCCACAGCTCGGTACACATCTTCAGGGCCACACAGCTTGTAGGTCCCCAGGCCCAGGAGGGGCATCTGAAGCCCTGTGTTCAAGGCAATAGAAGGCAAAGACGGCGTAGGAGACATCTGTTTTTGAAAACCCAGAAACATCATAAGCATAAGAAAATATACTGGAATAAAACGATACAATTATAAAATTTAAATGTTGTAAAGAGAAATCACTTCGTAGCACTATTCAATATCACAGAACAAGTACATAAATATTTGTCAAAAACGTCAACATTTTAATTATCTTCGTTGAATAATTTTGAAATTAAATAATCACCCTAAAACTATTCATTGGTAACCTATAACATCAAAAACAAAATGTTAACAAAACAGTAAAAACCTACTGCACCCTGCATCAAGTTGTCAGCGTGTTGCACTTCCTGTTATCAGCTGGCGGTCATGTGACACACAATTTGGGCGGTTTTTTGGCGTCACCATAGTGACATCTCCTCTAGCACCGCCAATTGGATAAAAACGAAATCCAATCAGAGCAACGGAAATTTCTTAGAGGTGGGAATAAAAAACAGCTCAACGAATAGTAAGACAGCGGGTGTTTGACGGACAGTTACAGGTTGTTAAACGTTCATTCCCTGCTGCCGGAGTTTAAAGTCACAGTACATCGTTGAGAAGTTGACGACGCCATTTTATTCTGCTAGTATTACGGTAGTTGATCGAGAGTAAGACTTGGCGTTTATATTGCAACATTATATAATAACAAGTTGAAAAAATATATTTTTTGATATGTTAAAAAAATATTTATTTGTTTCTGTTTTTTCTAATTGCAGCTATGTAAGATCAACAATGTCGCGGCAACCCTTCTCCTTCCCATTCTCAGAAAGGCGATACATTAAAGCTGGTAGTTTAATCTACAGGTTTAAGATCAGAGGAAGAAGCAGCTTTAGGCAAGAAAAGATTTAATTGCATTTTCCAAAGTATTAAGGTTGATGACTGATTTTTTGATGGAGAAATACAATCCAGGCTTATTTTTCTTCTCCATTGCGTCCAAAAAGCTCTTTTAAGATACAATCAAAGTTCATAACATTTTTACACTTTCTTTGTAAATGTCATTTTTGTGTAGTCCCCATCATGCATAACAAATAACCATCAATTTATGTCAATACTGCTGCAAATTTAGCTATTAACAATCCTGTTTTTAGTTTACTTTTCTTCAACACCCGAATACCAGTGATAGGAGGGACTCTAAATTTGATTACGTTTTAGTCTTTAATAATTTTTTTATGCTTTTGTTCCCTTCTATCCCATATCTACAAGTGAGTTTTTTTAAAAACCACTGGACATGGGATATTGAGAGCCATAAAAAAGTGGCTGCGAATCTGATGAGCCTCAGCTACATGTTGACCCCTGCAAGAGTTTAGCTCATAGTAATGTTTAGATGATGAGCTAAATTTATTAATGTAAGACTCACAAATCCCAGTTACTTGATGAAATGTATTTATCTAAATTAGTTATATTTTTGTTTTGAGTATATCAAATAATGTCTAGATGTATTACTATTATTTTTATTTTGGTGTGATTACATTTTGTGATTCCACTCTGTTTTTTCTGGACCTGATCCTGTGATTAAAGTTATTTGTGTTTTTTTTTTGTTTTTATTTATATTTATACTCAGTGAACAGGAGGTTTTGAAGGGTGAAAGCTTCAATCGAGAAATGGAGGTAATTACTGGGACTCTGTAAATATCTTTGATGCTTCTTTTTTTTCCCCCGTTGGTCTCTTTATGTTTCTTTTTTTTCTTGCCTTGTCTCTTTTACACTCTTAGGAAATTATTCGAGCGGTTCTCGCTGCCTTGGACTGCCTTCAGCCCTTCTCCACTCCGCATTATAATGTACTTCCATGTATCCTTTCCGTTGGTTTATTTTCCCACCATTGTCTTAATGAATGTCATTCCCCAATTTTACCAGTGTTTGTTTTGTCAACCTGAAAAAGGTCCATCTGCTTCTCCAACTAAGTTACGTGGGTCCAATCAAACTTGTGACATTTGTCTGCTGTTTGTGTTTACTATAAATGAAGGGGAATACAGACTTTCTACAGAGTCTCAAAAACTCCTTTAAGAAGAAATTTGATTAAAGCATTTTCCAAATATATAAAAAATATTTCCAGACTATAGGTACATTGTAAACATAATTATAATGTCATAAAGTAAGTTTCCCTATCAGTGTTATTATGCTTTCCCTCCATTTGTACTCCTAGGAATTACACCCGTAAAAGCCATCATTCAGTTATCCACCAACCTGACCTTTTAATAGGACTGTACAGTAAAGGAAAATATTGTGATTGCAATATCAGGTGCAATATGCACATTTTGTTGTTTTTTTTAACTTTTTTTTATCTCTGCTTCAATCCCACGTGAACCTTTAGCTTATTCAACAATGCTATTTGAATGAAAGACAATCCACCAAAATATTAAACATAAAACACATAAACATGTATATAATGTTCTATATAATAATCTATAAGTAGAATTTAGTGATTCTGTTTTAAAAACTGTCCTATGAAAATAAATTTATAAAATATTACAGTTCGTCACCCATACTTGATATCTGTTAGTCCAGCAATTCATCAGTCTGACTATTCCTCTTTCAAACCGTCCATCCATCCATCCATGATTTCTTATCGTTGCCCTTCAGACAAAAAAAGATGCAGGAAAATCTGCAGACACCACCAGAGGAAGCTGTTATTCTACCCTTTCGTCATTATTATCTACTTGGAGAAGAAAACAAGACTTGGTGAGGATTAATTTAACATCTGTTCACAAGCAGACATGTGTCTGCTTTAAACAAACTTTAGTTTCAACTTTGTTGATCTGCTACTGGAACTTTAGGACAATTAAGAGAAGGCAAGCTGGATGTGATGAGAAGCAAATCCTGTGGATTTCATTAAAAATCCTCTAATGTGGGACTGTTTGTCTTCTTTCAGGGGACCAAAGAGGGGAGGTGAGTTATTCTTTATTATTCCTAAAAGACAGATTTTTTTTGCAAAATAGTTTGTTAATTTTAAAGGAAATACCTATCAAACTATTTAGCAAGAAAACATTTTTAAAAAACATACATTTTTTTATTGCAGACCAAGGTGACGCAGCCTCCCACAGTCTTTGAGCCAAGGCCAAAGTGTAGTCGCAGGGACTCAACGCTAGAGGAGGCCATTATTGAAGGAATGCTTAGAGATATGGAGGCTGGACATACTTTGTCAGTAACACGGTGAGTATCTAAAGTGAAACTGAAGTCATCTTCAGTTACAAACTTTTCGTACAGCTTAAAAGGCACACAAGCTTGAGCTTGGACTAATATTTCACAGTAATTGATAGTTTTATTTTAATGTAATGACTATTTGAATATTCAAATGTATTTTCCCATCTTCAAGGAAAACTTAATCTATAGAGATGTACCTTAACAGGTGTACTTTCTATATGAAGGGGAAAAAAAAGTAATTAATGAAGGCAACATGGATGCAGTAACCTCTCTATAACCTTTACTGCAAACAAGACCAGATGATTGAGTTTTGACGATGATCATACCATGCTGCTATGCCATACCCAATGATATTTTCCATTACAGCCTGGTAGGATGAAAACATAAGATTGTGGTTGAACTCGAAGTACAACATATTGACAGGAGTTTTTGTAAGAACTGATTTTTCAATGGTTATCACACCATTGACACAACCTTGGGGTGCCCCAGTGCTGATTAAACTTAGATCTGGGAGATTGCTGTTGACTCTCATAAGCTGTTATCCAGTGGCTAAAGACGAATTAAACATTTAACAATTAAAAGATTAACATTCATCTGCTATAATTTCTCAATGAGATGGTTAAGGAGCTAACAGGAAATAAAACCAGTCAACCAAAGATAGAATAAAATGTGCAATCAAATGCACATTAAGAACTTGGAAGTCCAACAAAGTGATTTTCTGGATTTTTCTTTTAGTTTCTTTCACTCACAGTTAAATATTACCTGTAAAAAAAAATGAAAGACTTCTACATGCTTTGCAATGGGAAAAGCTGCAAAATCAGCAGTGTATCAAATATCTGTTATCCCTACTTTAACCGTAAACATTATAAATGTGTAAATGTTTAGTGCATGAATAAGTGAACTTATTAACAGAAAAATTAACCTCTGTTCCTGTTCTTAACTTTCACCTTACATCATCAAAAAGCCTCTGAATGGCTGTACTATCACTGCGATGATCACAGTTTTACTCACAAACTCGCTTCATCGCTTCTTGCTGACATGAAGGAGACTAGAGTCGAGTGGGCGCCACATCAATCACCCTGACGGTCCGATCAGTGGAGCATAAACAATTATTTCGATTGTGCGCACACACATATTAAAAGGTTATTTCCTGCACAGAGTTTGTATTTCATTTGTATAAACAAAATCTCCTGTTTTAACTTGATGAGTCCACACTTATGCACAAACCGTATAAACATCCTAAAGGCACCAGAGTCGTGAGCATCAGCAGCACTTCTTTGGTAATCTTTGAGCTGTTCTCACAGATTAAAACCCAGAGGTTTGAGTTCAGACTACAATTAAGATACACCAATGTGGCATCTACAGCTGCCAATGTTCTGTTTTGAAAGGTTTTCTACAAGCTGCTTCATCCCTCACAGGATTGTCTTGATGTCTAAGAATGTGTCTACATTATGCCCTGCAGCAAGGATTTGCTTTTGTGTAACAGCATGGGAGGATGGGATCTAAAAATAAGGATTTTCATTGAACAATTGCAAATGTACATTTTAAAAAAAACAAAAAAACTAAAATATGGATTTTACTTTTTCCTGTACAGGATCTGGTTTTTCTCTTTTGAATCAATTTTTCATGAATAATTTTTATTGTTTTATTCACTTGAATGAAATTAGTTTAAATAATGCTATTTCAAAATAGAGTTGTTTTTCAATTTCACTTAAAAAAAAAACACAGGTGCAATTTATTTCAATGTTACACAGAAATACAGCTTAAATTACATTCATACCAATGTAATATCAGCTCATATTACATTGTTGGTGGTTTTCAGACTTGATTTGATCTGTGAATTCTGAATACTAGAGAGTTCTTGAAAGTTTTTCTAGGTAAAGTTAAAACTGGGGCTAAGGAGTAAAAGTCCATCATTGAAAGACTCAATGAGATGTTTTAACCTCGACTCGCCTTGAAAATGCCAAACAGTACTGACTTTAATGTGGAAAACTGAAACATTTGCCAACTGTTATTGTTGCTTCACACAGAAAAGTTGTTGGTTGCATTCAGAGAGATTTAAACTTGCTAAAAATTTCTCCACAAGGTGGTATTTCCTTGAAGGGCTGCTGTCCTGAAACTTTTAGATTCATACTCACTCTAACCCACCTGAATCAAATGGCTGAATTACTTTCTCAGTATTCATCAAGTAGTTAGCTGGCTAATTTAAAATAATAATTTAACTTTTTTCTCACATTGCATGTTTACCACAAATATGCCCCGCTGCTACAGAATCACACAACTTTTGATCAGAGATTACTACAATGAGTCAGTAGCAACCTTACTTAATCTCATGTAACACAATGCAGACACTCTGTCTGCACTGATGAAGATTAATTTATCTTGGCACATCAGATGCTTGAAACTGAAAGTGAAGCTGACAGCAAGAGCAATTTTCCGATGAATACAAATGACTCATCTAACTACTGGGGAAAAATAATGGAGCACTGGCATTTCTTTCCCAAACTTTTGTTTGTTTGTGATGTCACAAAGAGAAGTAAAGTAAAATGGCGAATGTCCAGTAATTTTATAGCACTTTATCAGGACCAAGGCCAGTCAGAAATCACACACACGCATTCACATGCTGAGAGTCTTAAGCTAAATCGTACCCACAGCCGCCCTGGGGCAGACTGACAGAAGCAAGGCACCCATACAATCAGTAACACCTGTCCTGTGACCACCAACAGCAGGCAAGGTGGATAAAGTGTCTTCCTCAAAGACACAACAACCAACATAGACAAAGCGAGAGCTCTACCTAACAATTATTTGGTTACAGTACAAATTTCTCTGTCCTAGTACTTTTCCCTGATAATGTCGAACATAAAGTTCTATACCCTTGATCACGATATGCATGCACTATTTAAATCTGGAGTGCATCAAACCAAATTATTGCTGAAAAGTTCTGTTTAGAGTTATTTAAAGAATACAGCAGATGGTAATAAAATATGTAATTAAATATAAACATTGAGATGGTTTGCGCCTTTTCAATATAGTCTAAACTAGGGGGATCTGTCCTCTTGAGGCGAGAGAGATTACCTGATACGAAGGAAGTGTTTCAGGGAAAACAACTATCTACTCTGTAGTGATGGGACTGAAGTGGATCAATCAGAAATTTGATAACTCTCACATAAGGATTTTATAGTAACACCGTCTCTGTCTTGCGCAAGTTCGGTTTTGTTTAATATAATTAGACCTCTGTGATACATACCATAAACATACATAACAAGTTGTGAAGGACTGTCAAAGCAGGTTTACGTTTGATCTTTAAATATATACTGCTCCAAAAAATAAAGGGAACATGTAAACAACACAATATAACTTTCGTTTTTAATCAAACTGTCCACTTAGAAAGCAACACTGATTGACAATCAATTTAAAATGCTGATGTGCAAATGGAATAACATAGTAAAATAATAACAACAGGTGGAAATTATTGGCAATTAGCAAGACACTCTCAATAAGGAATTGGTTCTATCAGGTGGGGACCAGAGACCACTTCTCAGTGTCTATGCTGATCTTTTGGTCACTTTTGAATGTTGGAGTTGTTTTCACACTCGTGGTAGCATAAGACTGACTCTGCAACCCACACATTGGAGGTAGTGCAGCTCATCCAGGATGGCACATCAATGGCACACCAACCAGGAGACAGGCCAGTACACCTGGAGACGTGGAGGAAGATGTAGGAGGGCAAGAACCCAGCAGTAGGACTGCTACCTCCACTTTTTTGCAAGGAGAAACAGGAGGAGCAATACCAAAGCCCTGCAAAATTACCTCCAGCACACCACAAATGTGCATGTGTCTGCACAAACTGCTAGAAACCAACTCCATGAGGATGGTATGAGAGCCAGACGTCCACAGATGGCGTTGTGCTCATAGTTCACAACTGTGCAGGATGCTTGGTATTTGCCAGAGAACACCAGGATTGGCAATTTCCCCACTGGTGCCCTGTGCTCTTCACAGATGAAAGCAGAGTTACATTGAGCACATGTGACAGACCTTACAGAGTCTGGAAACACCTTGGATAGCAACCTGCTGCCTGCAACATCCTTCAGTATGACTGGTTTGGCAGTGGGTCAGTAATGGTGTGGAGGGGCATTTCTTTGGAGGGGTGCACAGCCCTCCATGTGCTCGCCAGAGGTTGCAGGACTGCCATTTGGTACCAAGAAAAGATACTCAGACCACCTGTGAGAACATAAGCTGGTGCAGTTGGCACTGGGTTTTTCCTAATGCAGGACAATGCTGGACCTCATGTGGCTGGAGTGTGTCAATGCAGTTCCTGAAAGATGAAGCCATTGAAGCTATGGACTGGCCCACCCGTTCCACAGAGCTGAATCTGATTTAGCACATCGGGGACATCTTGTCTCGATCCATCCATCAACATCACGTTGCACCACGGACTGTCCTGGACTAGGAGGAGATCCCTCTTAAGACCATCTACCACCTGATCAGGTGCATGCCCAGGTGTTGTAGGGAGGTCATACAGACAGGTAGAGGCCCCACACAATACTGAGCCTCATTTTGACCTGTTTTAAGGACATTACATCAAAGTTCGATCAGCCTGTAGTAATTTGACTCCAAAGTATTCAATGAGAACATTTCATTCATTCAGATCTAGGATGTGTTGAGTGTTTTTTTTACCAGTGTATATATATTTTTGTTGTAATATTGCGGTTTATCACCTTTACATTGTAGGACTTTTTATATTTTGAATGTATCTAAGTTTTTGTGGCATAGTTTCCAGTATAATGTACAGAAAATTATGCTGAAGATCAAATAGAGAATAAAAACTTGTATTATTGAGTTTAGGAACCGTGAATTGTATATTATGTTGTATTGCAAATACAACATCCATGAGACTTATTTTTTTGTTAATCATAAAATTATAGTCGATGTAAAACTGTTGAGTTAGAAGTATGCAGCATTTATTTTCTCTCCATTATTTTTTTATTTTTTTACAAGAAAAATACATTTTATGAAGCATCTAGTATCATCTTGAATTTATCATAATATCAACAAGAGAAACCGAATCTAACATTTAGAATTGTATTTACTGTCTGAAACTTGTGTTTTAGAAAACAAAGCAGTTAGTTTAAATCAACTATAGATGATTTGGTGTTCTTATTCTTTTATAGCTTTACCGGGAATACAGATATTACCCAGTTAGAAGCGATGCTTCCTTTGTTTTATTGTCTCTCATTTGCACTGCCTTCTGCATTGCTTTTTTTGATCACTTCATTTTTCCTCCACCTAACAGTGAAATAACATGTAAGGTATCCTACTAAAGGTAGCATTGCATCTCACTTGCAGCAGGGAAAGGATGGACCATCCCCACACAATGAAGGAGGCAGTGGATGATGCAGCACCCACTGAAGAGGTGAAGCTTTTAACTAATACTTCACATTCTCCTGCTTAGATTAAAGTTATTTTAGGTTATGTACTTCCAAATAGTTAAATTCTTATATCCCCTTTTCATTTCCTCTCTAATCCATGTATGTAAAAATAGAAGCAGATGTGTGGAGTAACCATCTTTGTTGGAGCCTCAGGCTAGCTACACTGACAGTTGGGATAAGGAGGGTGATTATTGTTAATAATGGCATTACATCAGGTTGTATGAGTACATGTGTGATTGAGTCTATGTGAGCAGGAGAGGAAGTAGTGTTTCTGGTACTTGTGCTTCAGTTTGATTAGAAACTAAGTCCCCAAATCACCCTCCTCCGCTCCTATAATGGCCTCGGCTTTTTATCTCACCTGATCCTTTGTTCTTACACTTGTCTGATTTGCCTTTTTTTTCCCTCTCCGTTCTAAGAGTTTGTGCTTATTGTTGTTATGAGTGGAAAAAAAAATATTTCACACTCTGTCAGCCTTGGAAAAAACACTATAAATCTGCAAGCTTTTAAGAGAATTCAATATGGACTACAATTTCTACATAAAGTGGGCACTTTTTCTTGCAAACCACCTCCTAACACAAGTATTGAATGTTTTTACAGAGTCTCTTATTTATGAAGGTTCCTTAAAAGTTTGGAAAACTATGAAGGTTTTCAAGATGTTTTCCAGGTCTGGATTAGTGGGAAATTAAATCCATCTGTTAATCCATCTGTTGAAGGTAAAACAGTGCAAACAGAGGATGGCTGAAAAACCCGGGTTTCTAAAGCGGCTGGTCAGGTGGGTCAGAGAAGACAGTGAGAAAATATATGCAATATAATGGCATCTACTTGACAACAAACACTCAAGTTGTAACGTGAGATGATTCTTTTTCAATAAGTACTGATAAAACTACCCATGACTGAGGTCATCTCCTCAGTATTCAGTGTGTGGTAAAGGAGACACAGCACAAAGCCCCCAAACCCACAACCATATATCGTATTAGGACAAAGATTTTAAAAAGGCAAGGCTGAGCTCCACACACAGACCATGATTATGTCACCAAGTTTTATTGACTTTCAGGCCCAGAGCTAAAACAAGAGCTGAGCTGTACTGTAAGTGTTCAAGAAAGAGGTTTTTAGAGATTACACAGCGTTGGGGAAATCCAGCTATTATCTGCACAGACTTTTTAATATTCTTCTGTCAAGTAGTGGTGAGAACCATGCCAGATGTCCCCAGGCACATTAAGGATTGACAAGCCCATGTATAGTGTAAAGTTGCGTTTCATGCTCAGAGGCATATGCAGTAGCTGCAAGAAATGAACTTTTTGTGTTCAGTTTGTTCTTTCTCTTTTTTCCTTTTGCAGAAACTTCTTCCCATCCATATTCAGAACTCCTGAGAATTAAGCTGACGGGGCTTTAATGGATGTTTTTGGTGATTGTTATAGTGCTTGATTCAGATTAAATTCACTCCTGGATATCCAAATGAAAAAAAAATAATAATTACAACGAGTAAAAGTTGTGAAATAGACAAAAGGTTTATTGACAGAAAGAATATAGTGCATTGTTTAACTTTTATTTTAGCATTTCCAACAGTCTCTGTTTTATTTATAGATATTATTTACAGTTGGTGATTTAAGTTCAGATCCCTAATAATAAATATGTTTTCTACATTCTTTTGGTCTCCTGGTGTGTTATTGCAAAATGTAGCATCTTCAGTATTTGACCATTTTTGAAAGTTGCTATGATTTGTACCCATTTCATTTTTCCCCATTAAGCTGAGTTTAGTGAATAACCAAGTAACAAACTAGCTATTATTGCAGATTCTTTGATTTCCATTTTTTATCTCCCTAGGCTATAAAAATCTCTATTTTAAGGAAAGGTTTGATGACATAATATGAACAGCAAATGGAACAAAAAAGTGAAACAAGAACTCTATTATCAAAAAAAGAACTTGAAATCTATCAAAAGCTAATTTCAAAGTTTAATAAAAGGTTTTAAACACCAATCCTGAAGGCTGGTGTCCTGTACAGTAAATATTCTCTGTATCAGCACTCCTAAAACAGATAATTCAGACGTTAATAGGACCAACCATCCTTCATGCTAATCAGATAATGCAGCCATTTTGAGACAGGTGTGTTTCACCAGGGCCAAACCTGAAGGCTGAAGGACACCAGCCGTCTGGAACTGAATTGAGCACCCTGTTAGTAATGATTAAAAATTATTAAAAAGATTTTTAAAAATAAGGTAAGTGGACAGAAGCTGAAAAAAGTCTGCTGAAGTTGTTTTGTTTTTTGTTTAACTCTGTAAACTAAAATCTTTTCATCCTGCAAATTATATTTGCCACATTTTGTCCTGATTAAACAATCAGTAGCGTGATTTGCGGCACATGTCACAGCGACACGCCTTTGCCGTCAGAATCTCGATTTCATCGTAGTGCAGACCTCGTGGGCAGTCCAGTCGAACTTTGACCTGGAAAAAAGCAGAATATCAACATGATGGTATGAACAAAACTAAACAAAATGTCCTAAAAGGAAGTCCACAAATGATTTTAGTAGTAATTAGAAAGAAATCTGGGTAATATATGTTTGCAAATTGAGTAAAAAAATATTTAGATTAGATTAATCAAACTTTATTCATAGAAAGCTGAACCAGGAACCGTATTATCACAATATTTGATTGTATTAGTAAAAGCTGTAAAATTGATGATAAAAAATTATTGCTTCTTTATAGTCTTTCTCAGGTAAATGTATGGCTGTGCCATAGCACCACAATAATAAACACTGGTCTTTAAAAATAGGTGGTCCTTTAGAATAGGCTTCTCCAGAACACCAGTTACATAAAAGGCATTTATTTTTACAATAAAGCACACTTAGCTGCATTTATTCATACTATGAAATTGTTAATGCTCTTATTAAAAGAGGAAAATAAAGATAATTCTGCCATTTTTGGAGTTTGTAAACATTGTTAATTCTAATTTGTCACTTAAACGATAAATCAAAATTCTCACGTGAAGAAATTTATTATAATAACATTAGACCACACGATAAATGCGCATGACTTAATGGACGCAAGAAAGTGGCCTGGAAATTTTATATACAGCGCTTTGCAGGTCAATAAACAAAGAAATAAAATCATAAAATAATCAATAAAAGACAGAGGAGGTTGTGAAGTACTTTCCATGAGAGATACAAAAGGAGAAAAAGCAAGTATGGGAAGTTTGTTCGAAACCTTTCTGATTATTTTTCCAAACTTCAAATTAGATATTTAAACATTTTGTGTAAAAATTGAAAACCTGTATATTTCAACTATCAACTATTTACCAAGTTGATATCTGCTCTATAAAGTCAAAGAAGCATTTATCTGAACCAGATAGCAAAATAACAATTGTCACCTTAGTGTTCTTGCTGATGGTGCAACAGCGGGATGCGGAGGTGATGTTGTGTGTGAAGTTTGAGGCCACCAGTACCGAGTATCTGGATGGGAAAGCACTGGACTCACAGTAGCCAACGCAGGCGTACACCAGATGGGTGCCTTTACAGGTTCCTCGGCGGTCGCTGCGGATGGTCACGTTGATGGCTGGAAGACATGAGGAACAAGATATGCAACTGTTTAGGGATTCACTACTGGGTTTACTCTGAAAAAAAAAAAAAATAATATATATATATATATATATATATATATATATTAGTGTTTGCAAAGCATCTAAAAAACTAAAGAAATTAAGTATTATTACTAGGATGTAAACCTGTATTTGTAATCAGGTTTACACCTGATTTTGACTCTGAGGAACTTTTATAACAACGTTCACAAAACATCTCAGAGTAATGCTGCAAATTCTGCCAAATTTACATCACAACAAAATGAACATTTGAGAATACAGAAAAAAATTAATTATCACCATAACAAAAACCTAAACCTGTTAAAATTCTAACCAAAACATCTAAAAATGCCTTTACACTGCCTATGCAAATGAACAGATTATATTCGGAGCAAAACCTAGTCTCTGTAAATATATTTGTGTGGTTGTTTCCATCAATATATTATACTTAATGTTTACAATCAGCACTGGTGTAACTGTAAAACATTTGTTTCGAGTTTTCTACCTGATGAAGTGAAGCCTGTTGCCATTCTGGATGGTTAGTGTAAGAAAATAATATTTGACGTTATGGGTGAATGAAGCTTATGTTTGAAGCATATCCATCAAACAAAAAACATTCTGTTTTAACAGAAAACTGAATATGAGACTAAAATCTAATTTCCAGCTTTCAGATCACTGAATCTAGCTGCTAAGGAAACCCATTAAATTACATTTTCTCAACCCAAAACAGAAATTAGATGACAAAAAACATCACAATTACTGCTTTTCTGCAGGCCTGGGTGTCGGACAGGTTGCAGTTGTGTTTAATGGTTTTATAGCCCCAAAACTCGAGGTTTTCTGTCTTTGCTCTAACTGGAAAACAAAAATAAAACTAGTTTCACTTTTACTAATATTTCACTTTTTTTACCTTATGCCATTCTCTCAGTCACCCTTCTGGAAAGAGTGTTGCAAGTCTTGTTTAAGCGGACAGCTCTGGTGTTGGGGCCATTTTTCATCAATCAATTGGACGCAGCTGCTGATTAGATGTATAAACACTCTTTTAACCGCAAACTCAAAGATGTGCAGACATTTTTAATAATGATAATAATGTTTTTTATTTACAAGCAAATTTTTTAGCACCGTGCATTGCTTAAAAAAATTATAATAAAAATAATTATTTTATTGTTTCTTCTCAACTCTCAAGGATCGCATTGTACTTTTCCTCTTGTTCTGAAAAACTTTTTTTTTTTCCTTTTAAGATTATCTTTTCGTCTAAGCAATAATGTTGTAGTGTTTCAAGTATCCATCATCTTAGCAGGTCTCTTCTGCACTTTAAAAATTAACTCATTGACTTAATGAGATGTGTGCAGGTTTGTACCAATTTCCAAGTTCCTTCCTTAACGGGAAGTTATTTAAAAACTTCTTCATTTTTCGAACAAAGCAGATTTTTTCTTTGTTTGTTTTTGCTGCATGTCTGTTTTGTTTTGTTTTTTTCAGACTAAAACTCACGATATAGGTGGCATCCTGGTGTTTGTCCCTCTTTGCTCCATCCAAGAGGAGAGAATAACAGCAGCAGTGACATCAGGGCCAGCAGACAGATGTGTAGGATGCTCTTCGACATCTGGGCACATCAAACAGAATGAGACGTTAGATTTTACTGGAGTCCCGTATATATTCACAAAATTTCTTGTGGTTAAAGTTAATTTTTTTTTGGCTTTTTGTAAGCCGTTGATTTCTTAAAACTATATAAACTATATTTCGATTTTCAATCTCATCCTAGTCTGCTCCATTTCCCCTGAAATCAAAGCCCCCCTCCCCTGCATGTGTTAATCTGAGGTGATTTCCCTTCCTGCAGGACTGCCTCATGTGAATAATAACAGTCCTGTCTGAGTCTTTCCAGTCTGCCTCATCGAACAGTTACCTGCAGATACATGCACATACACAACTTAATCACGTACAGCACCTCTGTGAAGAGTGACCGTCGCATCATATCAAAAATAATACAATGAAATCATTTGCTTTATCCTCAGTGCGTCCAGATGTGCGGAGTTACATGCGATGTGAGCCCCCCACTCCTCCCCCTGACTCACACACTCCCACACGTGTGCAAACAAAGCTAAACTTTTCCTGGGAATTTGGGGATCCTGACCTCTGCCGTCTATTTTGGCAGCATTTTCCAGATTTGTGCATTAGCAGCAGAAAGACCCCCACTGGGACTCAATTAGGACAATTAGAGTACCAGATCAGCGCTGGGCTTGTGTATCTGTGCGTGAGGCTGATGGGGAAATGTCCCGTTTTTTCCTCCTATAGTTAGAGGTTTCCACTCCTGAAGGTTGGTTCTGCAGAAAAGGGCGAAAGAGACTCCAATAACAGAGAAAGCTCTCTCTGTCACAGCTAATTATCTTTAAATGTTCAGATTAATTTAGTCCCTTGAATTCTTCTCTCTGTGGAAATAATGATCAAGTTTGCACAGCAAAGCAGCAGGAAATTCTCTGTAAAACCTTCCCAGTTTAGGATTTTTATTTCAAGGATGTCGACTGTTAACTAAAGATGAGATGTTTAGGTAACAATTTAGGTTAGAACCACGAGCTTCAGTGTGTTTTATTAAAAGTGGTGCATGGATGTAAAAATCAGAGGAAATGATGCCCGGTTCTACAAAAATCACTGCATCCTCTATTTCGTATTCAGGCCATTTTACTGCAGTACCCATATAACCAATCCAGTGGAACCAATTGTCTTTAGACGCCACCTGATTACTAAGTGTCCACCTCATGTGCAAATTGACCTCAGTGTAAATGCGGGTGTTCTGGAAAGCTTTTGTTAGAGAACATCGGTGACCAACCAGCATCATGAAAACCAAGCAACACAGCAGAGTTAGGTTATGAACCAGAGCTCTGATAGGTCCATCATCTGAACACATGACTGAATAGAAAGGCTAATCACCGAAGCGTCCAAGACAGGAGCTGCAGATACGTCCAGTCAGTAGTTGTGGAGCCTGCAAATATTGCCTTTATGTGAGATTATGGAGCTAAACATGGGCCATAAAGATTGCCTGAAAAAATATTCATGCCCACTTTGACAAAAATTTGCAAAGTTTATTAGAAATAAAATACAAATTGACCTGAAAACAAAAAAGCTTGTTTTGTGTTACTGCAATACATTGGCTAGACGGCCACATTGGAAGTCAGCCTCATAAATCTGTGAAACCAGTTGTAAAGCCAGTGGATTTTTTGGAATAGAAACCATTGAATTTGCTTTATTTTCCTTGTGAACTATTTACAGTTCTTTTGCTTTACAAAAAAACTGCAAGTGAAAAAAAAGTAAATAAATAATTGAGAATCAACTTGTTTTTGAACAAACTTATTTTCCGGGTTTAATTTTTCCTTTTGCACAAAATTTTTTTTTAGGGTTGGATTTCTTCATTAAAACAAACTTTATGGTCCAATTTTAGCTCCATAAAAATCCAGTATTTAAAGAAATCTGTAAGAAAAATCTGTAAACTATCTGCACTCAGTAAAGCATCATGCTGCATGCAGTCTCTTTTATCGGAGGAGAAGGAGAAGCTGGTCAGAGTTTAAGGTGAGGTGGATGAAGGGAAATACACAAAAACCCAGAGACAAAACCTGTTGCATCTCTGCTCCAATACACCTGAAACAAATGTTTGAATTTGCTCTTCAGCATTTGAGTTTTCAATTCTCAAAAAAGTCCCAATAGAGAGCCAATCATTTGATGCGGTAGCTTTGCAGGTCTGGAAACCTCTTATGTAAACCTGGTTTAGATGAAAACATAAAAAATGATAAAAAAAAGGCTCAGTCAAGATAATGACAACAATGTCTACAAATGTATGTTGACAGATTCTCTTCTCCAATCGGACTGAGGTTTAGATTTTTTTATCAGAGAAGAAAAGTGCAAACATTTAAGTCTTTAGATGAAAGAGACACATCTTGAAAGACTTGTAGCTTTAACAGCAGTAATAGACAGCTTTACAAAGTTTTAACTCAGAGGGACCATATAAAAATGCAAGCCACACTTTTCAGATTTTCTGTGTTGTTGTTTGTAAAAATATTAGAAAACCATTCATCATTGTATCACAAGTATGCACTCCTTTGTGTCGTTCCGTCACACAAAATAAACAAACGGTAAAGTTTGCTCATAGTGAAATCAATCGCTTTTGTAAAGTCTTTTGTATTTCTCATACTAAATAGATGCAAGTTAATTAGAGTCTCACATCTTTTTTCCAGATGGAAAGACTCTTACATTTACACCACAAAAAGATTTAGTGGATTTAAAATACACTCATCTGTTTTCATGCAATTTGTTGCTTCGTTTGAAAAAAAAAAAAAAAAACAGGCTGATCCATGATGAACTTTCAAATTGAAAACACATAATTTGCAAAACACTAATCTCAAGATGAATCTTATTGGTGCAACAACAATTTAAACATTGCAAAGATAATATGAACATTTAGAAAAAAGTATGACTCATCCTTTTGTAGTTTAATCCTGTTTACATCACAAAATGCATTTTTATCTCATAAAGAAGAAGAAGAAGAGAAGATTATAAATCATTTTCCCTAATTGCATAGATGATGTAATGAAGACGATTCTTACCTGGACAGGTGAGAGTTGTGGAGTGCAGGTGAGTTGTTTAACAGCTGTCCTTTGCACCATACAGGGATATAAGTAATGCAGGTAGAAGTGGTGGCACTTAAAGCCTTTGGCACACCCACAATTAGAAAGACAAGTGTGTGGGATTCCCCCTCACCTCAACCAGCTTCTGGTGCTCCTTCTCTGCAGATTATCTTCTTACCTGTACAATCAAATATTACAATAATATTCTACTTTTTAACCTCTTTCTACCCTTTTGCTTCTTGTTCTAGTTACCTATCTAATATTCCCTCCTTGTCCGTTGGTTTTAAACCTTTTCGGGGGCCACATATTGCAGTGACACAGAGGAAAACTAAATTGGTTTTTCCATCAAAGCAGAACACACACACACACACACACACACATACAGTCAGCTTTACCATACCACCTTTAGAGAGAGAGTCTCACTTGTAAAAACACACATTTATGTACAAAAGAAAATCACATAAGGATAAAGTTTGGACCTCAGGTGTTGGTTGATGATTAGATAACTGGTATATGACCAAAAATAAATTAAAATAATAGGCAAAGCACTGCTGGATTTTTCCCTCTGCTGCAGCAGCAGGAAGGACAGGGTCGGGTCAGAAGATCCTGCGGGTTTGGATCAGCTGTGTGTCTGTGTGTGTTCAACACATGGTGGGTATATTGTGGTGAAGTGTTGGCTCTGTGTCATCCTAGCAACAATACTTAACCAAACTCCAGACACTCTTATAGATTCTGCAGAGGCACACAAGACACAAGCGACCAAAATAAACCAGTTTTGGGTTTTTTTTTTCTGCAACTTTTGACACAAATTAATTTTTCAATTTCGCAAAACCTAAGAGAATATTGTATAGTTTTATAATACATTTTGTGCAACTTGACCTGTTGGCATTTCTGAAAGTAGGTTTTTTAGGCAATCCTGAAGCAGAGTGGTATACTAGAATACTAAAAAACCACCGATAATGTCACAGACATGTAATTATTTAATGGTTTTCAAAAAAATCTAAAATTGAATAAATTGTTTTCTAAGGTTTTTAAAGTTTGAATTATAATCAAGTTTTCCTGCATGCTTCCTAGTTAATTCATACATTTGCTTATTTGTTTGTCAGATGATTTGATGCGCCGACAGAAAATATTAAAACAAATTAAACAGTGAGGCTACAGCAATAAAACATTTACCTCAGGCATTCGTCTTCTTTACAGAAATGCAATTTTCACTTATTATACTTTATTATTTTGTTTTTTTTTTCAAGCTTGTCATCACAAAAATGGTACATGTATCCAGAAAAAATACACAATACAATTAATTTAGTTCAAAAAGGAGTGGGAAGAAGAAAATATATTAAATCCAATCCTGTCCTCCATTATGACATAACAGATTATTATTATGACTTTCTTATCTGTTTAACTGAAACAGAAGGAAAAAAAATGAGGAAATAATTTATTTTTCTTTTCTCTTTTCTAGACAATTAAAATCCTAGTATTTTCATTCTGCTATTTACCACTAATGACCTCACCGTGGAAAAAGGACGTTTAAAAACAGTAATTTTAATATTTGGGTAAGAGCTACTACTGAGCTTCTACTATTTCTTCTGGCCCTTTTTATTAGTTACACTTGTGTCTAAAATCTAACTTGTAGAACCTTAAACTCAGAGTCAAAAACAGGAAGTAAGTGTATGTTAGCAGCACCAAGAATTGGTGTTGTATCAAGTAGTGGTTGTTGCTGCCAGCCATGCTGCAAAGGGTATGTCAAAAACTAATGATCTACTAGGATCTCCAGCAAAAATGTCCTCTGGATTTCAAGGGAATAGATTGAAGAAAAGAAAACGTCCAGTGAGCGGCTGATGTCAGAGGAGAATAGACAGACTGGTTTAAACAGGAAGGAGAAAGTAGCTCTAATAATCACTTTTCACAGCCAAGGAACGCAGAATATTATGGATGTACCTTTTTATAGATATTTATTTGGTAAGGATAAAAAAAAAATACATTTTCATGTCATATGTTATAGTTCTTTTAACCTTGGCCCAGAAATGCACCACCCTCCTTTAGTAGCAAAAAGTACACCAGGTGTCTGTCAATAGAGAATAACAACCGGATTCTACGATTATCAAAACTGGACAAATGGAGATCCTGCTGGTTTTTATGTTTCACTTCCCAGCAGCTAGATTTTCTTGTAACTTTTTGAAGGTTTTGCTTGGTCGGGTTTTCTGACGTTCTTTTCACTCCAGCTGCTGGTTTTCATTCTTTAAATGACCCTTTCCAAATGATTCATTTCTTCAAGACGTACAGCTGTGAGGATTGAATTATAGCTAAAGCTCTTACAGCTCCCTGTTTAATAACTCCTATCCTTGTAACCACTGAATACATATAGCAGCAGATAAGAGAGTGTTTTTTTTCAGCTCCTTTTCAATCCTCCTGACTTGGCATGAAACTGGGTCCTCATCCAGAGCTAAAATTCAAAATCAACAAAATCTGCCTTACTTGAAAGACATGTTGTCTTGTTTTTCTGTTTTTAAGAATGGCTGAGATAAATATGCTTCTATGTCCAAAAGATGGACGGACGGACAAACAGACAGATAGATAGTATTTTTTTTTACATTTTTCCACTTTTATTTCTACAGCTTATTTTTTAATACTGAAGTCTGAGTCTCTCACCCTAATCAAGTAAAGTCAAATAATCTTTATTTAAGCCAAAGAACAAATAAATACAAACATTTATAACATTTTTCCTGACACACACGACACTGATAAAAATCTCTACAGTCATCACAATATATCCAAATAAAAAAACCCACTATGATCTAATTCATATCTATATTTACACAAAGAACGATTTATGTTTACTCTTTAGACATGTTCCAAACGAGCCTGTCTATCTGTGTGACAAGCTCTTACAGATTTGGCTGATAGATCAGCAATCTGACTCCCTGCATCCAGAATCTTTTGCATTTGCTTTTTTTCTGAGAGGAGACTAAGAAATCTATGGATAACATTAGGAAATTTGGGGACAAACATGTTTCTTTTATCGTATATCTACATCTTAATCTTTATCCGATCGAGTTCAGAACTCCTGCTGGTTCAACCTGAACATTAATTGTAGTCAGAAGGAACTTGGTGGTAACATGAATTATTACTTTAACCCTAAGTCAGCTATACTCAGTTGTTTTCTTCCAAACATCCTGGAAAGAAACACAATCACCTTACTACCCCAAACATCCCTCTGATGGAAAGAGGAATGTGTGACACCATCCTCCCTCCATACACTCAAACACAAAGCTGCTGGCGTGCTGATGGAGGGTTACGCATACAGTCACAGATTCTACGGTTTCCCATCGGCGAAGAAAAGCCGAGACGATGGATCTGAATGAGCTGCAGCACCTAATCAGCAGAGAGAGACACACACACATTGACTTCATAGTGACTCAGCGAGGTCACTGGTGTTTGTGTCGCTCCCCGGTCTCTGCTGCATTTTGTCCTCATGGAAACCACAGCATCTCAAGGAAGTCGTTAACGTGTCCACTTCCACCCCAGAGTTATTAGAATAGTCTGTGTGAGTGTGGCTTACATCATGTCCTTCTGCTTGTAATGCAGGGTATGTCGAGTGTGTGTGTTTGTGTCATTTTAGGCATACCGACAAAGTAAAGAAAGGATTAGAAAAAGTTTTCCTGTGTTTAAAATGACCTCCTTGTCTAAAATCAGTTTTATGATCATGTGGACGAAACATAAGTCTACAACATTTCTTTTTTTGGTTTTGTTTTTATTTAATACAAACCTAGAAAGCTTGCTTCAATTCTACCTGAACAAACTTTGTTCATATAATCCTTCCTACCTTTATTAATTATTTCAGAAACGGCTGATCTACTGGGATTTGACATCTCTCCTGTCTTGTTGATGTCAGAGGAGAATCAAGAGACTGGTTTGAGATGATCATATGAGGGCTTGTCAATGTATAATGCATCAAACCTTCAATTCAATTCCTCTTTATTTGGCAGGAAAAATGCAAACAAACAGAGAGACAAAACAAAGCATGTCACTGAGGATCTGCATACAGAGTTTATGGCTTATGTCATTTTTAAACTCCTGTCCAAGGTTGGACTTTCATACAAAATAAAACTTACTACATTAATACAGCTTTAAACATGTAAACGGGGTCAAATTGTAACACATCCATATCATACACCAATCAATAATAAAATGAGTAAAAATTTGGATTATATTTAAGCATTTGTTTAATGCCTGAAAGAGAAAATTTGAAAAATCCGGTTACAGCCTTCATGTCAGATGCTTATTAGTTCCAGAGCTCAGAGCCTAAACAGAAAAGGTCAGAAGGTGGTCCTGCAGGATTGTATTTTACAGTCATATTTTGATGAGCTTCTAATAACTCGTATACTATTTTGTCTTAGGTGATAAATTAATAATGCACTTGTGAATCGATTTAAGAAAGCTAAAGTTGCTAAAGCTATCAAAACTCATTAACTCATATTTCCACAGGACGGTTCAGCCAAAGACGACCACAAGCACATCAGGTACTAATTCTGTTTAGCTGTGAGAGAACAATTCACGCAGCCTTCCCAAACAACTACATATTTCAAATGTTAAATGGTCCAATAAGTTTTGATTTCTTCTGCTAGTTTTCGGTATGGCACCCAAATTGGGTGTAAAAGCCTTGATTCAGTTTATTAATAACTTAACATTTTGTACTCCGTGATCCCGAACAGCTGTAGTTATCTTGTCATCTATGTATAACAGGAGTAAGTACTGGTGTTTGGCAACCTGTCACTTTAATTATTTCATGTAAACACACGATTCCATAGCTTACCCAGTAATATAATGGCTTTTTTCACACCAGTCCAAGTAAATTACCAGGTATAATACTAGGCTTTGATCTGATCAATTCTTACCTGGTAAATCAGTTCTGGCTTTATTCACACATAACCCTGACTTGGTAAATTAGCAGTAAATTACTGGATAAGGCCTTAAGTGAGGGGCTGTATGGGGGAGCAGTGGTCAGCACTGCTGCCTTGCAACAAGAAGGTTGTGGGTTCAGTCCTGGCCTGAGGTCTTTATGCATGGAGTTTGCATGTTCTCCCCGTGCTTGTGTGGGTTCTCTCCAGGTACTCCATCTTCCTCCCACAGTCCAAAACCATGATTGTTAGGTTAATTGGCATTTCTCAACTGTGTGTGTGTGTTCATGCATGGTTGTTGTCGATGTGTGTTGTCCTGCGACAGACTGGCGTCCTGTCCAGGGTGTACCCCACCATATGCCCACAGTCTGCTGGAGATAGGCACCGGCCCAACCGCGACCCTGACGAATGAAGTGGGAGAAGATGGGTGGATGGCCTTAAGTGTGAAATTAATTAACTAGTTTTTAGTATCTAACAGAAAACTACTGAGCTATACCTCTAGAAACACTAAACTGGGTAGCTAAACACAAAGGGGAAAAGAAACACCTATGTAACAATAACATGCACAGAAAAATAGATCTCTATGAAAAACCATTACGCCAAATTAGCAACAGAGTACAACAAAAATAGGATAGAAATAGGATAGGTTAGAAAATAATAAACAGAAAGGAAAGTCAAAAAATACAAAAACAAAAGGGAAACAAAACATCTGAGGATTGTTACACTTTTAGTTTGCATATTAAGCTTTAAATTCCAAAGTTTAAACTTTCAAAGTCTTAACTGCATCTAGACTTTCCATACTAGATCTTTACATTTTATGTGATGTAAAGATTTATGCAGTGGATCTGGATATTTAGTGACTAGTAAAGGTTCACACTAGTAAAAAAATAATAATTTTGAAGCAAAACACTGTTTAGAGACTCTTTACTCATTTCTTAATAACACAAACGTCATCTTACAGATTCAATACGTATTGGATGCAAAAGAAAAATGATAGGCAATAACAAAGTTACTGAGCTAATTTAATGGCTGCATCATTATTGAACTGTTTGTTACAGAAATACCAGCTTCAAGTACACATTGCTTTTAAGTATACATATGCAACAACTGAATTGTGTTCTTATAGTGTTAAAACACTTTATCATTGTATTCATCTTATTTGTATCAACATAAATCTTTTTTACTGATGAGAAAGCTGTCATCTTCTAAAAGGTCTGACACTCTGTGTCCTCCATAGAGCATAAGTTGCAGTGGCACTGCAGAGCCATTGGGTAATGATAGAGAGGGGAGATGTTCGGTAGGCAGCCCGGCAGTCGCGCCGTCATGTGTCGGATGCGGCTGTATGTGCAGACGCGGTGGTGTCGGTGGATGTACGGGGGCTCGAGTATCGGCCTCTGCAGGGTTCACAAGAACAAGACACATCATGACATATAAACTGACTGTGCTAAACTGTTAAATAAATAAAGATACAAAATACAATAAAACATAAACATATAATATTATTTTAAATGTAAATATGTAATTAAACATAAAACTAAAATCTAATGAATGCTATGTTGAGACGTTTCACAACAATAGCCATCTTACAGGACTTTACAAAAATGTCACCGGTCCAATGTGTGCAATAGATTTTAGCCCAATTTGTTTCATTAAGTTATTCCAGTCAAGTCAACCTATTATAATGAGTTCCAGATTAAAATCCAGAACCAATAAGTCTAGCTGTATCTATGAAACAGTTAAATTCAGTCAATCCTAAAGTCTAAGTAGTAGACAATTTCTAAAACGTCTCTTTGGAGGTCTAATCAAGTTAACCAAATACCTGATTATGTTCATTTCATATTAATATCTATATAAATATATATAAATGTATTTCATTTTTGAGTAGGCCTATTTAGCACTTTTAAATTTGTAAATCATCTAAAGTATTTGGATGAAACACAACATGGAAACCCTTTATCCTAATCAAATCTGTATCTTCTTGTAACCATGCTTAGGTTTCAAACCCGTAAAAATGAAATTAAAAAGCCCGACACATTTTCATCACTTAAATAATTTAGTTTATCAATGATTAAAAAACAAATTTAGAAACCAACCAACGCTGCTCTTTGATTGTGAGACTTTTGACTTTTGATTCTGCACCGTTTGTTTTACCTCCCAGGTGTAACAGCGCCCCCAGCAGGCCTCAGTGGTGACATGCAGCCCTTTGCAGCCAGGCTTTTGGGCCACAAAGGAGAACTCGCGCACTGCACAGCCTCGGAAACTCTGGAGTGGGGTCATCATGGAGACGGACAGGCCGGCTGCCAGGGCAACCAGATGAAGGAGGACAGAGAGGGAGAGAGGATGGAGGTACATGCTGGATATTTTGGAAACACATGAAATGTGTTAAAGCTGATTAACCTTGACCAAATACAGTGTAATCTTTTATTCACTGCTTTAAACTTATTGCTTGGTCAAGGTGTCATAATTAAATAAAATTAAATGTATATCTTTTTATCTTAAAACAAAGTAACCAGTCATTTATAACTGTAAATAAATACATAGTTAAAAATAATACTTTTAAAGTAGGTTCCTGTCTTCATGACATGCAGTTTACTTTAAAGATTTAATGACTCTTTAAAAAAAAAAAAAAAAAGTTTATCAGAAAATCAGACGCCCTCTGGTGTTTGTCATAAAAAAAAACATTACTTTTAGACCACAAAGTGCGTGATTAATCATTAAATTCTCTGCAGCTCTATGAATGGTCAAAATAACATGAAAGTAAGATAGTATTCAGTACTTTATTCCTTTTTTAACTGATACAAAATGTAGGGCTGTTTACTTATGCTTCATTCACCAATAATAATCAATAATATCAAACTTTAAGAAAGACTTATCTAAATTGTATGACAACGTGCAGCAAAAAGAGGTTACTTTTTATAGATTCAATCATGAAGTCGTGTTAATTGTCTATTGTTCAAGTTGGTCACACAATTGTTAAAAAAAAAAAAACAATAAAACAACTAAAAAATAACAACAACCTGGCACTAAGAACTGAATAGCACTAAGAAGCTTAAATGTTTTCAAGAATTACAATAAGTTCTTTTTGGTATGTTTTTCCACCTACCAAGAACTTTGATTACGGCCAATCTACACCAGCATTATAAATATGCAAATTTTAATTCTAATTTTTAAGAACCATAATAAAGAAAACTCACCTTCAAAGATGAAAACTGGTTGAAGTTTTAAGCTACTTGTGTCTCTCAGTCAGGGCAGTTTGCTAAATGGAACCAATGTGTCTCTGCTGTTGTTCTCAGTGGGCTTTTAGGGTTAACAGACATGCTGACATCATAGCAATAATGAAATACTGTTAGAGACCCCAAGTTAGAAATAACAGAGATCTTGGAAAATACTTGTGATTGTCTATATTTTGTTAACCTCAGCCTGCATCTGTCTCTGTGTTTTTAAGTGTCTATGTGTGTTTTTCACATTTCTGAGTCAGTATATTATGAGTTGGGGGTGGCAGGACTGAACCTGACCAATGAGAACCGTTGCATATATAGTTTCATATAGTTGAAACTTTAACCTCTACCTAATGCATAGACGTGTTCATCCTTTCTGTTATATAAGTGCTTTAAACATTAGGTTTATTTATTATTCACTTTCTACTTTTAGCCTTTTGGCATCACCTTTAGGTATTGTTTTTATCAGAAACCTTTTACCCAACAGCACCGTCTGGCAATTTCATTTGGTTTTAACCCATGATCTCGGTTTTAAATTCATTTTACAATATTTTAGGGCTGTTTTTAAACAAACAAAAACCATTTTAACTGTGTTAGGTCCATGAATAATTTCAAATAAAACTCCTTTGTCAGAAGCACATGATCAGATCAGAGGGACTAGAACTGATCCTGAGCCCGCAGGAAATCAGGAGCACACTGAAGCTCTCAAACCTGCTTGTTGAATCCTGAGGTCCAATTCTGTGTTAGTCAGGTCTCGAGCTCAGAACATCAGAGACACGGATGCTCCCTCTAGTGACTAGAGGCTAGAGTCTAGTCCCTGTTTCAGCTTTGAGAGAAAACACGGGCAGAAGTCTGATACTGGGCAGCAGCTGAGTGACCAGGTCAGATTAGAATGAGGGTTGTTGAGTTTTACTCCTCTCTGTGAGAGCGAGTATATGAGAATAAGAAGCTGTTTGGGGAGTTCTGTAACGAGCTAGCCGAGGCGTCTGTTTCACAAAACAATTTCAACAAACTAAGAGACAAATCCTTGACTCTGAAATGATCAGGTTTAAGCTTTTGGTTTCCTAACTACTGGTGTTAGTTAGATCAATCAGCTCTGAGTAGATTTACACGTGCATGACGACTGTAAAAAAACCTTTATCAATGGAGCCCCAAAGAGTCGCCATGACAACAGGCAAGAGGAAGTCTCCCTATTTCACACCACTAGAACTGGAGATTTTATTGCAGGCATGTGGTGAGTTGGAGCCTGTTTTTAAAGGAAAGAGCAACAGTCTGTTATGGCAAGCCATGTTGACATTTATCAAAAACACTGTCCTCTCTGTTGTTCCATTTGTTTATCACTTAATTAGGATTCTTCCTAGTCAAAATCCCATTCCTAGTCAGAACTGGATCAATAGATTTTCTAAGGTGGGGCTACAGTAGTATAGGATGCAGAAGCTCTGGCTTTTAATGTTGTTGTTTCCTTGAGCAAGACACTTCCCCTGCATCACCTACTGATGGTGGTCAGAGGGCCCGGCGGTGCCTGTGTACGCCGCTTCTGTCAGTGAGCCATGGCAGCTGTGGCTACAATGTGGTTTGCCACCATCAGTCTGTGTGAATAACTGAACGTTGTGTAAAGACATTCAGTCGAGTCTTTTGGTCAAGTCTCCTGGATTGAAAAAGTACAGTGTAAGCATAAACCAGACCAACCTATCTTTGGTTTCTGATGTGATTTTTTTGGTTTGTTTTTGTTTATTTTGTATCAAGACTGTATTTCTGAAAGACCTGCAGTCTAATAAAAAGGCTTTAAGTTGCGATTTTGATTATAAGATTAAAATTGTTTAATATAATTGTATATACTAAAGTGCAAAACCAATCCGAGCGTGCAGACCTCCACCAAGTGGCACATTTTGCCCCATATTGCGACTTACACCTGTAGCTAAAGCTTACACATGATCTAGATCCTTACCAAATTTTAATGAACTGTTCCTCGATATGAGGAGCACCTTTTGTAACAATTTTTCTTATAATCCTTTCATTATTTTATAAACAAGGTATAATGTGTCTGCAGCTTCTGGTTTTTGTTCTATTCTCACTTTAATTCACTCTGCACTTTTTCTTACTTGATTTTTCTTCCATAGAACACATCCAGACTGTTTTGCGTCCGATGCTGTAGATAGTCACTGCTGCCACCCTCTGGTTTATGGGGGAACTGCTAGTTCCGCCAAACAATGTTGAACAATCCTTTAAAAAATTCCTGCATTCGGGTTTTGATGTGAATCATCACCAAAACGTTCCTTGGACTGAGGCGCGCCTTTGGTAAAAATGTCATTAGAATCTGTTCATAACTTTTCAAGTTATCCTATATACAGTCAGATAGACAAACAAAAACACACACAAACTCAGCTAAAGACATAACCTCCTTGGTGAGGGTAATAAAAGCAAATCCAATTCAAGAATTTGGAAATACAACATTTTTGTTTACCATTGGTCTCCAAGTGTTTTGCCTCTGGATCAGAGAGTAAAGTCCCACGGTAGCACAGGTGTGTTCTGCGTTAGGGATGAAAACCGGTTCCAGCCGGATTTTAGCACATTCCTCCATCAATTTAAAGAAAAAAATACTGAAACTGAAGCTAAAAATAGCTCTATAGACAGAGGCTAACTGACTGTTTCAAAAATATATATGTGTGTATATATATATCTATATATAACCGTAAAGAAATATGAGTGGTGACTGATAAAAACAACACAGACTCCCAGAGTTGTTTTCTCAAAGTGAAATTTCATTTTGTTTTTTAGCACATAGATGTCTTTTTTTTTTCCTCCAGTCTACATCCCCGTTGTTATGTTACGTACAGTAGTAAGCATCTCTACATTCAACACCCCCCCCCCTCCCCCACTGATGTGTTGGTCCCCAAAATATACATCTTTTTCAACCTCTCTATCATCCTCTATTGTTTTTATCATCAACAAAACAAACACAGATCGTTGGGCAGACAGTGCAAATCTAGAAGTTCTGTGAAATTGCTACGTAATGCGGTTGTAGTTTTATTAACATTATATTCTCATCCCATTGCTCTGACTTATTGCCATGCTTTCACGTATAAAACTCTTTCCCTCTCCTCTTGTTTCACTCTTTACTGCTTGTTTGTTTTGGAGTAATTTGGCCCAATATATATGTATAGGCGAAAGGCAGAAAGATGACATGAGATGTCTGTGTTGGTTGATAGCAGAGGGCTATTTTGCTTTTTGTTTTGGCTGGAATCGGGGGAATGAATTCGAGAACTAAGGGTCGTCTTTGTAAACCAAATGCTATCAAAATCAGACAAGTGAGAGGTGATGTTTTCCTGAAGACAGAAACAATTGAATGTTTGGGGGGGGTTTCTTAGCGGGAGCCAAAAAAACAAAAAAAAAAAAAAAAATAGAAAGTTTACAGTTTGGTGATACTTTTGATCAGGATTATATCAGTTGTGTTTTCCTTTTCTGAATCAAGACAAAGTTTGAAATCCAGCAAAATTATTCCAAATTAAATTAATTTTCATTTTTAACTATTTTCTTTGTTAGAAAAATGAGAATGAACTGCTTTGGCAGGCTGGGTCGGATCAAATAGTGACAGATGTTCAATGGAAAAAGCAGCAAATTTCTTCTTGTTTAAACATAATTTGTAGAAGTCCAATAACTATTTTTATGATCCTACATTTTCTAGCCTAATGTAGTAAATAGTATATGAATCAAAATATTAAGATAAACTTGACAGCATTCATCAAACTTTATGATGGTGTTTAATATATTGAATATTGTTTTGATCCAAATAATTACATTTTTAGAGGGATAGAAAAGATACACCATAAAAAATATGATTTAATGATTTTATCTTTTAGTTTCTGGAGAGTTTTACTAAATGTTTTTTTTTTTTTTTTTGGAGTGGGGTTCTCTAGAGTCCCATCAGCTTTCAACATCTTACCAGAGGGTTACACCACAAGGCAAGATCAATAATGCAGAGGTTACTTTTAAGTACAGAGTTGAACTAAATCCAAAACCTGAAATTCATCTCAAGGTAAATATGTATGACCCCCTTCTTGTTGATATTACCTACTAGAGTTATGTTAATTTTCCTGATAGTGTGAACAGACGTTATGTAGTTTTGTAAATAGGTGGCTTTAAAAGTTGTTAAAAAAAAAATAAAAAATCTTTTTTTAACCTTGGTAGTAATTAAATGTTCTGTGGTCGACTTCATAATCTTGTGAATTAAAATTTATGGTTTTAAAACAACCAAATGATATAAAATGGCTAAATGACAGGCTGTGACTTTAAAATGAGCTGGAATCATATAATTAGGCTGAATTAAGCTCAACTGTGGGTCCAGTAAATGAGATAAAAGGTGGCACCACTGCAGTGATGCTAAAACGTGATAAAAACTAGGAGATCCGTGTCTTATTCTAAAACCCGTCTTCCTCTAGTGGAAGTTGAAACCTTACTTCTAAATGTGCAAATAAAATGAATGTATTCGTTTCAGGCTGAATCTAGTTGGTCAATGAGGGTTTCTGAGGGTTTTGTCACAAATCCGCTGGCAGGTAGCTCTGTGTTTTTAGCCTTTAAAAGAAACAATCAGTAACATCGTTCGATACATTCGAGAATCAAACACCCGTCGCTCAAAAAAAAAAAAAAAAAAAAAAAGGAGGAGAGAGAAAACGAAACAAAGAGAGAACTGCTTCTTCTCATTCTTCATCACCCTTCCTACGCTCGACTTCTGCTCACTGAAAAAACACCGACATACACACACACATACACCCCCCACATTCACAGCCTAAACATCACCCACAAATAAGGTTACATTTCCTGATCAAATAGAAAATAAATAGCATCAGAATTGTTGTTTTTTTTTATCCCCACAAAATGAACAAAGTCATACAAAAAGACAATAAAATGAACATAATTACAGAGCAAAATTGTTTCTCATCAAACAAATTTACAAATAATGTAGTACCTTAAGACAATGTGAGTATCATGGATGCAACAGGAGATAAAACGTTTTTTTTTTAATCCTGTCTGACTGCCTACAAACATACAGATTATCCTGAAAGAATGAAAATATTGCTAAAATAACTTGGTTTTTTTTTTTGTTTGTTTTTTTTTAGTTTTTCTCCCCTCTTCATCCCACTACTCTATCTTAATAATCAGACAAGAATGAACAATGGTTTTGTTGATTCACAATGAAAAAGGTTGTCATCTCCACTGTCCCCTCTAGCAGCTTCAGGTCGGCCAAAACTTACAGAATCCAACTGGATTGCAGTGTTTTTCTTTTAGTTTGAAACCATTGCGGTATGCCTTATTTATTCACCTGTAACGCCACAGTTTCAGGCTTGCATGTTTATAATGTATAATAAGAGACTCTGCTTGTAGCTACAGTATTACTGCTTTAAATGTCTACAGCTCATTCCCATTCCTTAAAGTCGGTCATTTCCACCACTTTACCAGCTGGTGACAGGAGCAAAGGCTGCACTTTTGTGCGTTTTGTGTCTTTATGTCTATTTTTTTGTGTTTGCAGTATTTTTTCTATTAGTTGTGCATTTATGTATTTGCAGCTTGTGTGCACCTCTGGGCTACCACAGGGGGTTATGAATAAAAACAGCCTTGTGCGTAGGCACAGAATAATGGCCCTTTTCCATTGGTATCAACTGTAGTCATCTTTTTCAGCAAACGCTTCTCTACAGGAGAAATGTTTGCTGAAAAAGGCAATATCCAAGCAAAACTTTGGTACAATTGGTCCAAGTAAATATTGGAAATATGGATGTTCCAAGAAATGCGTACCAATGGAAAAGCCTAAAAGTTTTATAGATTCAATAATTTAATAATTCAACTTTTAGATAAAACCAACAGGAATGTACTAAGTTTTCCCACCTTATATCTCTAAGTTTATATCAAAACTCCTAATTTGGTCTATGTTGAGATTCATACATTTCAAAGCAAAAGAAAAACAACTGCTGTATATCCAGTCTATTCTCCCCCCCACCACCTCCACTTACTGTTAAAGGGGTTTTCTGCTGAATTTCAGCACTAACATCATGGCCTCATGACTTCGTAAAAATTTTGATTTTTAGTCGGCCTTCCCCTTTTATGGTTTCTGCTACACTAGTGTTTCTTCCATAATACGCTACAGAAATATCCAGACGTATGTATATCTATATATATTTATATATATATATATATATATATATATAAAAACATCATCATCAGTAGTAGTTAGAGTAGAGTAGTAGTAGAGTAACAAGTAAGAAGAAGGAACAATGTTGTACTTTATCTCAGAGTCATCACCTTGTAATCAGCTTTAATTGAAGTTTAATGGGACTGTAGGTGGTCCGGTGGTGGGACCTAGATCGGGACGAGTCAGCGCCACAACCGGCTGTTTGAGTCCCAGTAAATCTCTGAATGTGTGTGTGTTTGGGTGCTTAGAGATTTGATTTTTGAGATATGCCATACACGCTCCTTTCTCTGATATTTACAGTAAGTATCTTCATGTGTGTTGGTTGGTTGGTTGCGTGTAGCGATAGCTTTGGGACATTTGTGTGAAATTGCTTCATCGGTTTTCATTCACGTATTGTGCTATGCACGTCAGGAGTAAGGATCTTTAAGTTAAAAAGATCAATATGAGGCCACAGTACAGACTATGGTCAAATGTCAAGACAGGTTAGACACCAAAAGAGACATTTTTTCCTCTGTTTTGAAACTGATCTGCAGTTTTACTAAATGAGATAATAAACAATATGACAGGCTCCACCTTTTTCGAGTAATGAACTGCAACATGACATGTGTACAGCTAAAAGTGAACCAGTTTCACACAATGGTGTCAGAAAGAAGGTACAGCTTTGCATCACAGAGATTGCACCTTTGTACAAGAAGCTGCCGCCTCCATGATACGTGATAAAAAGAACTGATTTTATACCTTTTCTGTCTCCCAACACTTTCACCACCAACCTCAAGTCCCACTACCCTTTCCCCAGTATTTTCCCTCCTGTGTGCAGCAGTGCCTAGGTGGCGCTCTCCCCGGCTCCAGAGGACGCCCCGCTGGGTTTTGGCTCGAGTTGGTCGGACTGAGCCGTCTGCGGGGAGGAAGGGCTCAGCGGGTCTCCTCTCTCGACCCTCTCCTGGAGGTTGCGCTGGTTCCTGGCGGCCTCTGTGAGCATCTGCATTCGGCGTTCCTGGTACTCCTCCAGGCCTCGCCAGAGGTCCGCACGCTCCCTCTCACGCTTCATCTCCCTGGCGAAGCAGTGGCAGAAAAAATGGCGGAGGAAAAAGACAAACATGGTTAAAAAGAGAAGAAAACTTGTTTTCATTCTTATCAGCCAGTGTTGAAGCTATGCCTGTTAATATCCCCTCAGGATGGTTTTTAACAAATGTGTTTCCTGACAAGTTGTATCCTTTTCTTTCCACCTTATATTTTTCTTTCATTTCTTCCCCTCATGTTCTAACTCCATATATCTCTTGTTTCCTTGTTAACTTCCCTTTTCTTTGTTCCTTCTGTTCTTCTTCCATTATTTAATTCCTTGTTTCTTTCCTTCTTGTGTCTGACCTTTTTCCGTCCCCAGTCTTCTTCTTTTTGTTGTTTCTTTTTTTTTTTTTTTTTTTTACATTTTTAAATATGTGTAAAATATTTTTTTTTATTCAAATGTGTAAAAAAACTGATAATAGTTTGTAATAAAAACCTAGAGATCTCTGCTACCAGGTCCTCCTATCAGTCTGGAAAACATCTGAGAACTTTCCAACTTTTGAGGAAGAAGTGAAATCTTGATGTAGGATAAGTGGTGGTGGGGGTGAAAAGAGGCTCATTTAATACTTTTCCTGAATTATTATTTTTTTTATTTTCAGTTTAAATAATAACCAGGAAGCTTTGTTTGATTACTGGGTGAGCTAAACCACGCTGACTTCTGGAATACCTTCTAACTGAATAGATAATGGAACAAAAACCGTCTCAGAAATGACTTCAGATAACTCCTGCTGTATCCAGTGATGCGAACGAAAAAGGACAGTGAGTCATACTCACTTCTGTTTCTCCACTTTGTAGGAGGCGGTGAGGTCATCAAACAGTTTGCTGTTCATCTCCATGAAAGTCTTCAGCACGTTGTAGATCAGAGACACGATGGTTCTAGGAGAGTAAAGAAAAAAATGAAGTCACATGACTAAAAGATTGAAGCTTTAGGTGAAGAACCATGGAAGGTAAGCAGATACTTTAGATGGTTCTTCTTTATCTAGCTTTCCAATTGGTCCAATTCCTCTGCAGCACCTTGCTTAGTATTCACACCTGCATGTTACAGCTAAAAGCTTTTGGTTAGATGAGGTAGACTAACATAAAGTGATGTATTTTAGCGAAGTGGAAGGTAAAATCTTTTCTGATCTCCCTTACTCATAAACTCCTAAATAAAATCCATTGTAACCAATTGTCTTTAGATTTCACCTTGGCGGTAAATAAAGTCCAACAGTGTCTAATTAAATTTCAATGAAAACCCAGCTGGTCTGTGAGGATCTCAGATGTTTGTTTTAAAACAAAAAGCGTCAAAAAAACCAAAGACGATAGTGGAAGATGTGGATAAGTTTAAGCAGAGTTAGGTTATAAAAACAATCTTTAAGATTTTAAACATCTCACAGAGCTCTGTTCAGGCTAACATTTGAGAACAGAAACACAACCGCACATCTGCTAAACTGAGAACCAGCCAAGAGGCCCAAGGAGCAACAGGGATCTACAGCTCAGGAGGGGATCTGTTGAAGGGTTATATAATCCAAAAGTCTGTCTTCGATGAAAGAGTGGGAAGGAAAAGGTTGATCTGGAAGAAAGCTTTAAACAGCGTGTTTACAGTTTGCTACAAAGTCATATATGTGACACAGCAAACATGAGCTGAAAACTTTATGCTGTAGTTAAAATGCTAAATCTCTTACCAGAGTTTAAGATGTTTAGGCACAATTTTAAGTAACAGAAAGTGACTGAAAACAGGTGAGGATAACTCACAGAAAACACAGACAAGTAAGAATCGTGACAGGTTTTGCTTCAAATGGGATTTTGACCCGAAAACAAAAGGTTAGAATCTGTCTGTCCAGCATAAAATACACCTGATTTCACCACAATTCTTCTTTAATCATCGGGTTCAACAAAACATTTGTTTATATGATGTTATGTTTTGTTTCTACAGCAGACTACAAACAAAAATGCACCCTCTAAAAGCAGTGAGTGAAGTTGTTGTGCGTGTCTGTGTGGGTCATACTGGTTCCAGTGCTCCTTGGAGACTCTGTAGAGGGTGGCGAACACCAGTGGCAGGATGACTTGACAGTTCTCTTCTATCAGACTGAGGATGTACTCATTGTTCCAGAAATAAAGAGCTCGCTCCGCTACCTGTAACACACAGATTAGCTTAGTTTTATTTATCAGGCATCTGGTGAACTGAACTGATGCCTACAGGTGTGTTTTAGTCTCTGTAGTACATCTGTAGATAATGCAATATGGTAATTTTGTACTTTCTTTTCCCATATTCTCATAAAAATGGTCATATCTGTGTTTCTGTATTTATTTCTATTGTTCTTCTTCCATGTTGGTATAAATGTATCACCTGAAAGTGAGGGCTGGAGATACAGGCAGCAATCTGCTTAAAGAGAGGCTCCTGGATACGGATGAACTGTGACGGCTCTATCACGTCCAAAATCTCCTCGATCTCCCCCAGAAACATCACCTATAAGCACCCCCGATAAAGTAAATTCATAACATAGAAAAGGACGAGAAAAAAAAAAGCCATTTTCAAGAATTAAGAAGGTGCAGAGATTAAGCAGCTGCTGTTCTTTACCTCTTTCTGGGTGCATGTTTTCGGCCAGTACTTGAGCAGCCCCCTGATGATCTGCAGGGTATAAACATACATACAATAAAAAATAAAGCAAATGATGCCATGCTGGCATACAAAAGCACTGAAAGAATCCTGGGATATTGATACCCTAATTACAAATGTAGAGATATGTAAATCTTTAGAATAAAAAAAAGAAATAGTTACCTTTGTTTTATCTATAGATATGTACATAAGGCCTACATTATGTTAAGATTATTTTCTGTTATTCATGTGCCTGTTAAACCCTTATCAGAGAGCTCTGTCACTGTGCATTCAAAGTGTCCTTGATCAGAACACTGAATAAAATATTAATATAGCTATAAATGTGTATGATGTGGCAGGCTGTAATTTAATACATAAACCTTATAAAGTGTTATTTAGAGTGTTTGTTGCGAGTGATCTCTTCTTTGGAAAGAATTGGGAAGAGAAAGCTTAAAGATGTAAACAGAGTTTTACGTTACAATTATTATACAAATGATTTTCCTGACAGTAAGACACGATGTGACCACAGGACTATTAAGAGTTAAATGTTAGCCCTCAAAACCAAACAATAATTGCACCACGTGGTTCAAATATGTTGTTATATATACACCCAAAACTCATGTTTCAGTGCCAGTATTACACGGGGAATCACTCGGCATTAAGTACTTTAATTTAGCTTATTGAGTTGTAGACTTACGTATTCAGTCACTGTAGCATCTTTCTCCATAAACTGCACCACACAGTAGGCCAGCTGTAACAACAGAAAGCACTGTAGTTTGAAATACGGAAGAGACAATGTTCACAAATTGCTACGGAGAAGTATAGTTTTAAATGCTTGCAAACACTTGTGTATTTTGATAAAAGATAAATAATGAAAATTATGCTGTGTTGCATGTAGAGTTCAAGGATTGGTGCTAGGCCAAATATTTCATCTGTAGTTCATTAAGATTGTTAAAATTTGTGATGGGAAATCAGTCGAGTAAGGACTGGGATCCTCTTTTCAGCTGTTAGCCCATCTATTAGCTGAATTAAAACTGCCCTTTAGTTTCCAATACTGCCACGCATTCAGAAAACAAATACTGCCCTGTTAGTGCTCGCTGAAATTATTTTATCTTGCATCCAATCAAGACTGGAAATCGCATCTATTTTGGGTTGTTTCCTCACAACTTACAGAACTTCCATATAAACATGGGAGAGTTTTGCACTTGTGGAAGTGCTTCTCAGAAACAGAGGATGCAGGTGTGTGAATTTCTGTGGTGAAGTTTGCCGTAGTGAATAATAATTTTACATTCTATGGGCATTTTTAAGTGCAGTCAAAAAAGAAAACATAAACTCCAAAATCTGTGCAATAAGAAAATTAGAGGCATGGATGTTCTCTCCAGCTGAGGGTCCTGTCTATAAAAAGTTATCCTTTTGTGATAAGAGTCTTCCTTAGGAAATACCATCTGTTCTGTCCCTTGTTGTAGACGGCTTCACAGTTGTATCTCCAGTCTAGTTTGTTGTCCAGGTGAAAACCACGGTAGTGATACTCCTCCACATCTTCTCCCATGATGTTAACGGGATTCAACTTGTTCCTGTTTTTTCTGAAATCTACAATCACCTCCCTTGTTTTGCTGACATTCAGGATCAGATGATTATTTCCACACCACGCCACAAATCTGTTCACCAGCTCTCTGTACTCAGCCTCTTGTCCATCTTTGACGCAACCAATGGTTGCAGAGTCATCTGAGTATTTCTGCAGGTAACATAACTCCGTCTGGTACTGGAAGTAGGGGGTGTAGAGAGTAAAAAGGACTGGTGAGAGTACTGCCCCCTGTGGTGCTCCATTGCTGCTGACTACTTGATCAGACAGTTGAACCTCCAGTCTAACAAACTATGGTCTGTTTGTCAGGTAGTCTTTGATCCAGGCAATGGTTGATGCCTCCACTTGAGTCTTCTGGAGTTTCTCACAAAGTAAGTCAGGCTGAATGGTGTTAAATGCACTGGAGAAATCAAAGAACATGATCCTCACAGTGCTGTCTGCTTGCCTAAATGACAGTGGTTTCTTTGAAGCAGGTGTTTGATGGCATCTTCAACTCCAACTCCACAGTGATAAGCAAACCGCAGAGGGGTCCTGATAGGTGCTGGTTTGATAGGTGCTGACGTGAACCAAAAGAACAAAACAAAACATTTACACTTGCAAATGGTGGCAGCGGCAATCATCTTCTTTACATAAGCTTAAGGCATGGCTGGTGAACACTATCAAATCATCAAACGCACGCAGTGGCCAATGACGATACAAGAACAAAAATGCAGCCAAAAATATCATGTATGGGTTTATCTCCACCACACATGGCTAACTGGCTAACTCTGCCATAGCAGGATCCTCCACACTGCATCCAGGACCCAGATGTGCTGCAATAACTGCAGTATAAACCACAATAACGCCACCATGGAAGTTTGGTGGATGTTTGAAACAGGTGGGGAGGTTTCATGCTCAATCATGCATGGTGGGGAGTACAGTTTGAACCTCTCCATGACTGCAGAACTCATTCACGTTTCCAATAGATTTTAACAGAAATAATCAGGCGTCAAGTGAGAAATAATATCTGAAAAATTACTGAACCATTAATCTGATGCAAAAGGTTTCTGCTTTCACAAAAACAAAAATCAATCAAGGAAAAAAAAGACAACTTTTCACACCAACACTGTAGTAAATTATTTGAGTTTTGTAAAATAAAATCTTGCTCAAATAGTGCTTAAAGCAAAAACAATAAAGAAATAAATAAACGGGACATTATCTACTTATTTTTCCTTGCAAAACTTCCAGCAGAACTTGAAGTGACAGAATGTAAAAAAAAATAACTCACTCACACTAAGCTTAACTTGTTTTAATATTTCTGTCTGCAACATTTTATTCATGTTGCCCATTTATAGGTATGCCTTTTATTTGTTTGCACATTCATATATTTCTGTCGAAAAATAAAACAAACCAAGGTGAACGCTCAGGTAAACACTGCCACCAGATAACAAAGAGACAAAAATCGGATCCCCAAGGATTAGATGCCGCTGAATGACTAGAGAGACAGCTTTTCTGATTCTGTTTGAGTGAGTAGAAATACCTCAGACCTCGTCTTCTCTCACATGTGCAGCAGCCAGTCCCTATTATTCAGAGTGGTTCAGTACGTGTGTGTGCATAAGTGTGTTTTGCGGTTGCCCCCTCCAACCAGGCCGGTTGCTGTGGTGAGTGGGCGCGTGTTTACTTCGAAACGAGTGATGTCACACAAAGTCCCCTTAGGCTAATGTAAGCTAGAGTTTACACCTCCCTTCTTCCTTCTTATAGTTTTTGTTTTTAGGTTCAATCAAGCCTTATTGGTTTCTATGAATTGTCTCAATTATGATTAGAGCAAACTGAGGTTGTAGTTTTAGGTTGTGATGATGTCTTTCAGGGTGTTTAAGTATGTAGCATGTCTTCCGTCTGTAGCACGTCACCGTTAGAGTTAAGGGCTATAAAAAGACTCATGCGAAAACAGATATGGTAAGCTAGAGCACAAAGAAAAGAATAAAAAAAGATCCGACACAAAATGATGGTGCTGAGAGGTGGAACTATTACAAGCATTAGAAACGCATTAGAGAAACTGGTTGAGGTAAATATGTTGGAGTCTGTTGTCAGGTTGGACTTTGTCTGGGCAGGAGCCATTATTTGGCTATAGGTTATGACCTTTACGTCTTTTAAAGGCATAGAAGTGAGGGATTTTACTCACTTATTTTTGGTATGAGAAATATTTCAGAAACCTTCTGGTGTGGACTTCTAAACACTACATTTCTTAGAAGAAACAGGCCAGCTAGGCTTAACTTTTTGTCAAGTAGGGGGCTTTGAAAGAGCACCTGGTTCCTTGTGGATTACTTCTTCTTAGCACATGAGTTAGATCACTAAGCATTTAACATATCAGGTCAAGATCAGGTAAACATACAGTAAACAGTAGATATTATCAGTTCTTTACCCTAAAATATATACAGTTCTCACTTGAAGGATTGGTTTTTGAAGTTTTAAGTGTAAAGAAATTTAATTTTTTAAAAGTATTTCTTCAGCATCAATTTATTCCTTTATATTCAAGACATTTATTTGTATTTTTCATTGCATTCATGTCTTGAGAAATTATGCAGACAGGCAGACTTTATGTGTAAGTTCAGGTATTTTAAACATTAAATCAGATGTTTGTATCCAACAGTTACTTAATACTTGAATAGGCTTTTTTCCAAATACTTTTTTACTGTTAGTAAAGTAATTTCTTGGATGACAACTTACTCTTACTTGGCTAAAAATAAAAAATAAAAATCTTGAAATAGTGCTACTTTTACTTAAGTACAATTTTTTGGTACTCTACCCACCTCTGTTCCCACCGTTGATTAAAGGTTATTCAAAGTGAATCGGAAGGAATGCTGTAGTTTGACATTTTTTACCCAGAAGTAGGTCAGTCCTGCTCCCATCTCCCCCCGATCCCATCAAAGTGAGATTTTTTTTTTAAAGGTGTGTTAATAATGTATGTGTTTGAACCAGGGAAGGAGCAAATATGAGAAATGTAGGGCACAACAATGCTGAGACCCCGAGTACACAACCACAGAACTGCAGACGAACAACAAACAGCACCCTCTGTATAAGCAAATAATGAGGCAGAAATAAAATGCACAAACATACAGCGTGTCATCTGTGCCGTCAAATATTATGACTCCATAAACATAAACACACCCACACATACACTAAACAGCAGAGGTGAATTTATCCCTGCAGTATTATTATGGCACACTGCTGCCACCTAGTGGTATATGTGACTCATGGCAGGATTCTCCACTCTGATGAAAGAGTTAGGTCTATATAAAAGCTTTATTTCTTACATCTGCATTTTGTTGGCTTTATTAAGAGAATTTACTAATATATTTTGATGTTCCTAGATGTTCCATGTTGTTTTTTTTAACTGCAACCACAGACGTTTTCTAAAAAGAGTCTTTATATAGGATAGTGTCCCCTTCGTAGCTGCTAACATAATATTTTCCTGTCATAATGCATCTGATTCCTGCAGTTCCTCCATAGTCACCATTACCTCTTGATTGCCTTGCTGAATAATGCTCTTCTCTCCTACCCTGTTATGAATTTAAATGCATAACACCAGACAAAACACACCGTAAAAATACTAATAGAAAACAATTAGTCTTTTTATGTAAAAAGTAAAAACTAAACATGAAGTTAAAATACCTTCACCGCCCTTTTAAAACAAATAAATTACTTAATAGTGATCATACATAAATTCTGTTTTTTTGAGCTGTGTGTTTTGGTTACACAGTTGGTGTTATTGCTGCCTTAAGGTAAAAAAGTCCTGGGATTGAATCGCCTCCCAGCCTGGAGTTTTACAGCATGAAGTTTGTATCTGTGGTTTTTCCCCTGGTGACTAAGGTTAATTATTTAGTCTCACTACATTTTTGAGTGTGAACACTTTGAGGTATGAGTGTGCAGCGTTGATGGTCCAGTATGTCTCTGTATTGCTCTGTAATTACTGACCTGTGCATGGAAGATGGAGAGGGACTTTGCTGTATGTAGCGGGATGAGGACCCGCACCAGGAACTGCTTGTGTTCAGCTTTCAGGGGCAGAGCAAAGCCATTTATGATGCTAAAAAACACACAAAAAAGGAAGATTGTCATTGTTTCTCTTTGATGTGCTCTATTCTCATCTATTTGTTGCTGTTGTGGTGGAAAATAAGACATAATTGACTATTTCATCTTTCTTTGATACACATCAAATAGAAAATGAGAGAATTTGAAGAGCATTGATTAGAGGAATATTTTAATATCTGAATGAGGCAAGGATCCTTGGAAAGGTAAGGTAGTGTCAAAGGAAAATTAGCCTTATCAGTAGTTTCTTATTCCCATTTTCTAGTTAAAACAACAAAAAACTAAACTGCATATTAAAAATTATTAATATCCTTACATTCAGTTGCTCTTCTAGTTGCTGACTAACTCTTGGCGTGTTTCAACTGGTATTTTGACAATGGTAAACACAGAGGGCCTGATCTTCAACGGAAAAAAAAAAAAAAGGGGGCACTCAATGGCACTGGCACAATTTTTTTAGTACGTGCATAAATGTTTGTGTTGTGGTTGATCTAGAAAGATTGCTGCACAAATTATTGAAACCAATTTGGCTCCGCAAATTAAAACAAGCTGATTATGTATTCGACATGCAGTTTGTAAGTCAAAAAAGGAAGATGAGGTTCTAAGCCATGTAGTTGGAGGTAATAATATTAAAACTTTTTTACAAAATTATAATACTGATATTTTTAGAGCACAACTAATATAAAAACTATATAAGAAATGAAATATAAAGCATAAGAAAGTTGTCTTCTAATTCTTTTTTGCCAACTGAACCCCCTCTCGCCATTATCTGACATTTTACCAATACCTTCTTTGGAGCAACAATAACTGCAGACATTTTTCTGTGTCAGATTGCACCTCACTTTTAGAAGTATTAAGATGTAAAAACTGTTGCAGCAGTGGAGTTTAAGATTAGGAAAATTGCTTTGTAAAGGTTTACACTTCATATCCTCCACGTCTAAATTTACATAGTTTGATCATTAGAATTTGATCTGCATATTGATGAAGGCACATGTGCAAAAAATGGTTTGCACATGATACCTATTTAAATGCAAGTGGAAATCACCTCCCACCGGCTTTGAAGATCTGCTCTTCTTGTATAAACATGTTTGCATCCATTTTAAGAGACATAAACCTTTGAAGATGAGGCCCAAAATCTTCAAGGTTGGAAGACCTCCCTTCTATAACTCCTAACCTGTAGCTTCCTCCATAGACCTCTACCAGACTCCGGCTTGGTTGTGCAACATATCGGTGTCATTTTAGTCCCAGGAAACATTTTGGTAACAATAAAATGTCATTTTAGACATAAATCTGCCCGCTTTACTTTGCCTTTTTAATTTTCTGTTCTACTTTAATGCAAAGCTGCTTATCTCTTTACTGATATTTTTTTATATCAACATCTATTCTAAGTGAAACATAATATTGAACTTTAAACTCTCTGCTTCAACACACCTGAGTCAAATAATCAGGTCATTAGCAGGACTCTAGAGAACTTGGCTGCATACTGAGGAGATAATTGAACAATGGTATTCAGGTGTGGAAGTAGAGATGCATCTAAAATGCTCAAGACAACGGACCTCAAGGGCCAGATTTGAGGAAGCCTGGTCTAGAATATCTGTGTCCAGAAATATCCAAGTGTTTCCATTTAATTTTCAAATGTAAATGTATTCCTCTGTTGTGTATTATTTGAAGTTCAACTGTGTTGCTGCTATCTTATTCTGGGCTTGCAAAGATCTGTGATCTCAATGGGACAAAACTGTTCTGTTAAAAGGAAAATAGACCAAAGAGTGAATGAATAATGTCCCTTTACAGATGCATAATGTTAAGTGTTTATTTCTACTTCAGTAGGAAGGAAACTAATCCTTAGGTTCAAACTATCCATCTAATTATCTGAATTTTCATTTTCTGTCTTTGTCAGCTGATTGCCAGGAACATCAACTGAAAGTGATCTGAATCAGCTTTTGTGACAATCCTCAGTTATGTGGATGAACCATGACCTCTTGATGCAACATTTTTTTTAGTCTCATATCCATTAGCTCTGAAAGTCTGTTACATCATTAATGGATTAACAGTGTAATTCTCAGCAGTGATGATGGTAGTTTAACCCGTGAAATAACAGCTAAAACATCATCTAATTCTCCATTCTGATCCAAACCTGACTTCCTGTGGATTTATATGCATCTGGTTTCCACTTACCAGGTTAATGCATAATAGCTTCAGACAGAACCAAGTGTCTGAACAGGAGGAGAGAGGAAACCAAACTTAGAAAGTGTGACTGATTTGTAAAGAGGATTTATGTGTTTGTCTACCTGTCTGTTAAATCTCATCTCTAGCTGGCATCTTTGTCTGTTTTATAGAGAGCTGCATCTCGCTACACCTCTGAAGTGAATTCTGCCTTCTTCACATCGTTTTTTTTTCTGAATGCCTATCCATCTTCTTCCTCTCTTACTTTTGTTTTGCATCCTCTCTCGCCCGTCAATTCCTCCCCCTGTCTGTGTGGGAGGAGCTATAAATACCTCCGTTACCAACAACATGAATACAAGCCTCTCTCTCTTCTGTCGCTGCTAGTCTTCCTCCACCTCTGACTCACTCCTCGCTCACTCATCCTCCTCTCCGACCATTCCTCTTCTCTCACCTTGGACTCATCCTCATCTTCCTCCTTCCCTTCAATCCACAGTCACCTTCTGAATCGTCTGGAGTTACTATTCAATTTAAAAGATCCCTTTTTTGATCATCAAACTATTAGCTAAAAGGACGGCTAGGATTTATATTAATAGGCAGATTCTGGTTTTTGATTTTCTTTTTTTTAAGAATGTCAACCCTTAAAACATCTGGAATAATGAATTAAAACGGATCTGATTCCCTATTTTTTTTAAATATCTGTTTTTTAATCAATAGACAAATCAATGTACATATTGTGAAATGGGTATTACTGTTAAAAACCTTTATTTGGAGGCAGCATACATCCCATTACGCATCTAAAGGCAGGATCTCTTATTTAGCAATTTTAGGTTACTACACAGGATCAAGGCAGAAAAAAGTTACATTGTTACAGATATTTGGTTTTCTATTAATGCTTTTTTGTGTAGTTTTGATATGTAGTTAACCTGCAGTGGACATAAATCCAAGTATTTTAATGCGAAAGTCAAGTTAACAAGATCTTTTTATTGAAATTAAAGATTTTTTTTCCCCTTTGTGTCTAACTTAATGAATTTGATGTCTTTAGATAAGTTATACAATGTCTTTATTTTGTAAAAACAAAGATCATTTGTCCCAGAAGCTGAAACCTAAAGCTGTTCTGAGCAGGACCTTGATTTTTTTAAAAACTCCTGTACAGGTTTTAACTGGGAATGATCCAATTGATATTCTTTGTATTCTGGGTAAATTTCAGCAAAAACAGGACTAATTAATTAGGTTTCTCTGGTATCATCCAAGTTAAAAGATGCGTCTTCTAATAAGTTCTGTTCCTGTTGATGTTTTTTATTGTTTTGTTTTTATCCTGAGCAGTTTGCTGATGTGCTAGGCTAATGTTAGCTTCTTTTGATATGACTTGTTAATAATTGAGCTGTAACATCTATCAGAAACGGTTATTATGGACTAATACATTTTTTAGAAAAGGTTTTTCTTCAGCTTCACAAATTAGCGCTTATTTTTGAATATCATAAAATCTAACAACCAGTGTTTCAGCTGAACATTTTTTTTTTAAATGTACCAATCAGGACCCAAATCAGATCCTAATTATTATGTTTTTGCACTGTATTATATTTTTCTAAGGCGCTTCATTGACTGGAAATGTTTAACATCGGACATTTTTATGTAAATAACCATCGCTTTTATTGACTTAAATATTATGATGCTTTAAGGTTCTAACAACAGCCTTTGCATAATCTGCAATGAAGTTTTTACGTTTGTAGTTTTGGGGGTTTATAGAAATCTGTTTCAAAATGAGCAAACTGATGTTTTCTACCACAAGAGGTAGAGCCATTAATCTGTCTGGAAATGTTTAAAATCTCAAACCCAACAATTTGTCATTTATATATTTGCAGAAATAGGCAAAAATAATTTAGATACTAACACCTTCATTCTATTATTTTCTCAGCTTCCTCTTTCTTTTAATCAATTTTAATCTTTATCTAAGGAAACACGCCTTGTTTATCAGTTTGGCTTCATATCCGTCTTGCTCAAATTGTTTCCTCAGAAACACGTTTAAGATATTATACAACTATATGACTCATTCTGTGGTGGATGTCTTTCCTTCCTGCCTTCTTTAAAGGTGCAACAGTTATTCTTTGCAGCAGCTATTTTACTTCAAAAGTCATCTGGTCATGCATTGATGATCCGTTCCTGTCCTGCAAATCTTTCTTTATTCTGCTTCATCTCTGGTTGAATCAAGTGACTTTAGATCATACAAACCTGCCAAGGATTTCCAGCAGCTCTGCCACTCCATTGAAGTGCTCAGTTTCATAAATGAACCTAAATACAAAGAAAATGGAAAATACTCACAACAATAGACGAGAATAGCTGCAATACTTTAAGTAATTGCTTCATTTAAAACATTGTTAGAATCAGTCAGAAAGGTAAAATTAAACATCTTAAGGAGATTTGGAGGATGTGTGTTTAATACAAAAGGATTTGTCTCAAACTGATTAGTCAGCAGTTTGGAGCTTTTGGACCAATCACATCCTTTCATTTCTATTCTTAGAAACATTGTGTTTAGGTGAAGAAAGCACACAAACTAAAAGTAGAGCTTAGCTTTTTTTCTGAAATCCCTGCATTACAAAGTTCCTCACTTCCAGTTAATGTCTGGAAAAGATGGAGATAAGGAAGAATAGCTGTCTGGAAAAGTTTTGCACGGGTGCTCAAGTCCATTCCTCGAGAGCTACTGTCCTGCAACTATTTGATGCACCCTATTATTTAAAACACCTGAATCAAATGAGTGGCTCGTTACCAAACCTCTGCTGAACTAAATGAGGAGACTGAGCCTTTAGATTCAGGTTTGTTAGAGAAGAGATGCGACTAAAGGTTACAGGATGGTAGCTCTTGAGGACTGGACTTGAGCACCCCTGTTTCAGGGCATTAAGGGCCTTTCACAGAGGATGCCACGCATGCACCGCTGTGCTTGGACACCCATAACTTTTAACATTATGGATCACGGGAGGCACCAAAGAGCTGCATCAAGCTCCCTAAAATGCACTGCTTTGCTAGCTCCGCAGCATGCAGATTCATGGTCAATATGAACTGTTTCATCAGGCGGGAAAACCAGAAAGCAAAATGGAGGAGAACCTGGTTTTATGCGCGTCTGAATTCCACAAACTTTTTGACTGAGGTTCAAGAAAGCAATGCTGATGAACAAAAATCTCCAGCCGAGTGAGTCGGGTGTGTTTTAGGTCAGGTAGCTTATTATTACTATTATCTATTATTTATTATTTGTAAACGCACAGCTGTAATCAGCAGAGCTAGCACTTGTTTTTTAGCTCCTGACAGATATGCTGCTGACAACACAACAAATGACCCAGTATTCAGCTAGCACTGAAGCTTAACGACAAGGCCCTTTAATTAGAAAGAGATTAATGCGCAACAAGAGTAACAAGAACAGAAATGCTTTGCTTTTATCGTGAAAAAAATTATTCCAAACTTAAAACAACACAACCTAGAATAGCTAATAGAGATCAGTGAGGCTCTTCTTCTCCCTGTAAGAGTTGATGTATTTCAGGGGATGCAGTGATATTTAAACCCGTGTTTTTGCAGGACTCACCTGAGGAAGATGTTGTTGATCTGTTTGCGGATGTACGCTCGGAGGCCCAGTAATTTTCCATAGACACGGTGCAGGATGGTCTTCAGGTACTCCCTCTCCCTCGGGTCCTCGCTGTCAAACAGCTCCAGAAGCTGCAAACACATGTAATGTAATTGCAGCCAGAAAATATGCAGCATAAATAAGCATTTCCAATAATCCTCCAAACTCCCCACACTTATTTTTTTCAGTAGAGCCACTTCAGCGATGTACGTTTTTTTTTCCATTACACAGAGATTCCAGCTCCAAACTGCACAGCTATTATTCAATAAGGTGATTTTAAAATATTTCAGCTTATAACTCTTTAAGACCCTTTAAAGTTTTAGTTCTAAGCATTTGCCTGGGATTTACAGCACTTTCATTAGGTTGTTAAACCCCTTAAACATCTTTAAACTTTTGTCATATTAAAAACCACAAACTATTTTATTGAGATTATAGGTGACAGACTAATGTGGTTACTAGGTGAAGTTACTCAATGGATGGATTACTCAAGAATAGTGATACTTTCTAATATTTTTTCTCAAATAGTAAAATTCTGTAAAATTACAACTAAAAGAAATGTTTTTTTTAAAAGTTACTCAAGTAAATGCAACTAAATAAATATTAGTAGTCACTGCCCACCTCTGCTCCAGAGTGACCACAGCTCTTTCTGTGCTATAGGCTTCAGCCGTGTGGTCATGTCTTGCTATGCTTTCCATCGCTGCATTTATAGTAAGATTAAATTACACAGACAGGAACTCGGTTTACTAATCAGGTTAGTGCTTGAGGCAGACGGTTCCGATTGGATTCAGAGTAAAATGGTTTTGACTGGGGTTTTTATACTCTTTACCCAAACTAAAAAAAATCCTTATTGCATATATCTCTATTTAAATAACCATCTAATTGTAATCTTACAACAGATTAAAAGGTTCATAAAATAGGATTAGCATAATCTGTAATTATGATTGTGGAGATGGTAAAGTTCGCTAACTAACCACTTGGGTCAATTTCTGGGATCAACTGATCTGAATTTAAGTGATAAAAGTTTGGATTTTATGTGATAAATTAAATTCCCAGTGAAACATGGTGTGTGATTGCAACATGGCATCATTTATTCGACTAGTTTTATGTGAAGCGATTACCTGCAGGACAAACTTCTGGTCGATGTAGCGTTTGGCCATGGAAGGCTGGAAGTCTGGACTCTCCAGGAATCTCAGAAAGAACTCATACACCAGCTAAGAGAAAGAGACATGAAGTTGAGTCATTTTTACAACCTAGGACTACTTTGATATTTTAAAGTTTGTTGTATTCATCCACGACAAAGAGTCCAGTCTTTAAGAATCGCTGGAAAAGGTTTTTGCTTTTCATTTTATAGACCTCTCTCAGACCATGAAAGACTAGTGTTGGGATTATCGTAGAAGATATCTTGTTGTTAAATTAAGTAGAGTTACATTTCAAAAAGTGATTTTCTTTTAGCTAAATGTAATCAATATACTAATACTAGTATTTTATTAACATTCAAATGCAAATTAACATAGTAATAGTAGTTAATGGCTTCAGCAAATAAAGTGGAAACAAATTTTTATCCCAATTTTGTTTATATGAAACAATCTTTAGAGATTAATATGAGAATTGATTCAGAACTGGAAAACGGCCGGTTTATCACAAACTTTCCTGAACCCTAGAGGAGATACTTAATCAGTTTGACACAAAGCACATTTAATGTCATGAACCAAGATCAAAAATAATAATGTATCTGAGAAAGCATGATCCTGAATGTAAAACCCCATACAGCTGTGGTTGTGCTGTGTGTCGTCGAACCTGCAGATGTGGCCATGAAGCTTCAAGAGTCGGCTCGTCTTCCTCAGGGTCAAACTCTGGATTCTCACTGGGAGGAAGCGTGCGGAAAATGTTGACGGATATCTGGAGAAACATGAAAAGGTATGCACATTTAATAAGTACTACCTGTATTGTGCAAAACAAATGCCTACAAATATACTTTCAAATGTCAATGATATCGAACACCATTAAAAATGTGCCTTAAATGTTGTTTAGCTTAAAAAACATTTCTGACATGCAAGCCAGTGCTTACTTATTTAGTATGACTACTTTTAATCATAAAAAACACAGCAGAAGAGAAAGGAGAAGAGAGACTACGCTGGTTGAAATTAAAGGTACAATTCTATAATAAAAAAGCCAAATAGTTCCAGAGGTGGGAGAGTACCCATGATTTTTGCTCAACTAAGACTAGTACTACCTTAAAATCTTTACTCAAGATAGAAAGTCATTCAAGAAATGACTCAGTAAGAGTAAAAACGCATGTACTGAGTAATTGTTGGTTCTTCACATCTGATTCAATGTTTAAAATTGTGTAATCAGGGAGAAAGTTATACAACTAAATGATTAAAAAATAACAAATCCATGAAAAAAACAAGGTTTTCAGCATAAACTAATGTATTTATTAGGTAATATAGTTTAAACAGCATTCATCATCTGTGATTTCATGTATATCAAGGTATTTATTCCCTGAATATTTGCAGGGTGCCATTTATTTCCCCTATCATTCAATAAAATAATGCCTGCAGTGGTTCACATTTAACCTTTAATAGTACATTGAATCTAACAGATGGGTTGAATGGGCAGCAGTGTACACACACTCTGTCAGAGGAAGAAGCTGTTGCATTGCAGGTAAGAATAAAAATATATCCTCAATGCTGTTATCAGTTTCCAAGCAACTCTGGGCAGTGTTGGTCATCTCCAATGCCGATAACAGGCTGCGTTCAAAGAACAACTGATAAGTCATGCAACGACTGCTCACTAAGTCATCATTTATTCAGCGAATGCCTCTGCACTGACCAGCTTTTACTGCCGTTCTTAAGGTGTTGCTTAAATCTGAATACTGTTTACAAACTGTTTAAAAAAATTATTTCTTTATTGAACGTTTTTTTGGCATTGAACTTTTTTTTTTTTTCTCTGAATATTAAATAATAATTTTCTGAGCATTCTTTCAACTCATGTTTACCCCTTGCAGGAGCTGAGACATTTAATCTGTTTGTTGTTTTTCCTTCAGAGCCTCTTATGATCTACTGTTGAACTTTGAGGCTTTATTCATTTATGCAGAACATGTTGAACGTAACCGAAATCAAAATGTTTAGTTCTTAGAAGAGTGTTTTTAGGTTTGGACGATGTAGCTTACTGTGTGTTTTGTTGCACTGCACCAAATCTAAGCTATTGACCATCCCAGTAACTTGTTCAAAGGAGCTCCTTTCGTTTTTTATTATTATACCCGAGGCTTTTCTTAAGCAGACAGCTGCATATTGAATCATTCCTCTTTCCTTCCACCCCATTTTCACACCTCTGGGTAGAACTGATGAATGCCATAAGCTATATATGTGCTGCAGGCTTTTCTTGCTCCTGTGGGATGTCTGCTGTCCACACTCTGCAGCACGCTCCACTTTATCTCTCCTTCCATCCCTCTTGTTGTCATTATACGTGCTGACTTTGGCTTCCCTCTTTGTTACCTTCTGCTCTCTTCTTTCTTCCTCTTATCAGTTCATCCTTATGCCCCTTTTTTTGTTGCCATGTAGGTTAGATCAGCGTGTGGGAGTCTTTCTAAATTTATTCTCTGTCCAGTTTTGACCTATTTGCAGATCAGCTTGACCATTTAATTTTCCTGCGCCTCTAAATACGATACTTTTAGGACTGTTGCCATTCATCAAATTAACAATGTCCATGACAACTAAGACAACTGTGCTACCCTAACCAAAATGTATCTTTTTCCAGTTCGACTTTGACTCTAAATAATCTTAATAATCTTGTTTTTTTGCTTCTTATACAACCAGACAAATCATTGATTTATCGTTTATAATCGGTCTAAATCTCAATTCTTGTCGGTTTTAGTTGCTGAAATGTTTTGATCAGTTTAAACTTCCAGAGTTATCTTCATCTCAGCCTTCAATTATTTGGTAGATCCAGTTCCAACCAAATAATTTAAGGAAGTATTCCCTCTGATTTCCACCTCTATTTTAGAAATGATTCATCTATCACTAATACAGGAAAACATGCCCCAGGATTTTAGGGTAGTTGTGATTAAATCTTTAGTCTAAACCTATTAAACCTTTTCTATATCCAAATGACTTGATCAATTATAGTCCAAGATCTAATCTTCTTTTTATCTACGGAATAATGAACTTTCTGAAGAGTTTCAGTCAGGTTTTAGAGCTCATCACAGCACTGAAACAGCTCTGGTGAAAGTCACTAATGATATTCTCATGGCGTCAGATCATGGACTTGTATCTGTACTTGTCCTGTCAGTCCTCCATTTGATACAGTTGATTGTAATATTATTTTGAAACAGCTTGAATGTTATGCAAGTCAATGGTAAATTGTCTGTACTTATACAGCCTTTTATAAGTCATGAGACTTGTCCAAAGCACTTTACACTACTTTCAGTCATTCACCCACACACTTGCACACTAATGATGGTTGAGCTTATTTAACATCCAATGGTAAGAAAAACTAGTGGCAGAGTAAATATCTAGTTTTAAATAGAGATATATTCACCTGCAATCATGCTCTGAAAAGCCAAGCGTCTCTTACAGATTCATGACACTCCCTGATATCAGCCAACATCCAGACAGAGAGAGCTACCTGAAAGCACCTCAAACAAGATTTCTGTTTTAGATGCCTGGGCTCTGCTTCAGGGATCATTTGAGAAATACTGCCTTCTATCATCAGCTTGGAGTATAAGTTGGGACTACAGAGACAATATTAGGTATCCTTGATGGATTACCTTGCTAAAATGTTTCTGGGCATAAAGATTTGCAGGTTTCCCTTCAGGAACTTTCACCTCTTGTTGTTGGATGAAACTAGATGAATCCGATTTGCTTTTTACTGTATTTTATTCTCCTCATAAGATATAATTTTGCAAATTGAAAAAGTGGCCAAAATGTATAGTTTTTGAAGGCTGTAAAGGTTAAACGGAGTTTTTACATTTAAGGAGCAAAAAAAAAAAAAAAGAAGATTGGAACATTCAATAATTTCAGCCTTTGACCTTTTTAATTTCTTTCCTTCTTACCATCTTTATGGCCTCTGGGTAGAGCGGTTCGATGAGGACTCCTCTACTAGTGGCCACGCTCTCCACCAGCTCGTTAAGCGCGGCACGTTTGATCTCCTTCCCTTTCAGGTCGGCCACACAGTCCAAGAAATCAAACAGCACGCAGCACTGCTGCAGCTTCTTACAGAACAGGTCATGTAGCTCTGCTACCGGGGCGTCTGTAAGGATAATAGGTGGGAAGGAAGACAGAGAGAGAAATTTTAAAAATCAAGAAAGGCTGATGACAGTCGACTAAATGCATTCCCAAAAGGAGCTTTGTGTGTGTGCTTCACATAAACTGTTTGATAAAGTGTAAGAAAAAGAGCTCCAGCTTTTGTATTGTTGACGTTTCTTCTTCTCTCCTAGGTAACGAGGAGGACAGAAAGAATATTACTCTACAAATACATTTGAATAAGCCCACACAGACAAGGGAGGGCATTCATGCACAAACACACACGTTTCCCCAGATTTCTGTGCTGCTTCTTAGTCTTCACTTCTGTCACAAACATTTAAGACACCTGGTTTATTGCACTGAACAAACCTGCTGCCTGCCAGCACAATAAAACCATCAGAAACCTTGAATTTCAAACAGACATTTAGAAAAATAGTGGATACCCAGGAATTAGATATCACTGACAAAGATATTTGAGGTGGTTCAAGGAGCCTGGGAGTGTGAAAGCTAGCAGCTCGACTTGTTAAGCATTACGCAATATCAACTGCACAGATTTACAGACAGAATCACAGGATATGTAAACAACGAATGGACTGATTTGTTCCTTTCAACCTCTTTATGTTATAAAATTTGATAGTAAAGAAGATCGGAGTAATATCTGCCTTTAAAATACCTGCAAATATCCTAAAAAAAATCCTAAAAAGTAGGGCCAAGAAATGAAAGAGAGTTTGAAAAAAACACTTCAAATTCTTGCAATGACTATATAACCTGCTGTGCCAAAGTAACCTTATAAAGAAACTGATGCAGAGATACTTCAATGAAGTAACAAAAGCTTTACTTCCTAACTGCCTACACCAGGGGTTCCCAACCTTTTCCAACCTGGGTCCCACTTGAAAATCTCAAAAAATTTCCTGGTCCCACTTCCAACGTCACAAACAAGACAGAGGTGTAATAATGCTTTCTCAGAGCATTTACTTTATTTGAATGATAATAAACGACAATAAGGAATCTGAACCATGCAGCAGAACTTCCAGTGATAAATCATAAACCAGTTATCAGCACCACACAGAAATACCACATCAAAAGCAAGGCACAGTCAGCAATAGACTAATAGAGAAATAAAATAACAGGATCATTCACCAATCAAGAAATAATAATTTGAAATACAATACTGCAGGAGACAACCAAGCCAAAACCATTAAATCAATAGCTCTGTATAACAAACAAAACCAATGTAGATACTGTAAATACAGCACATGTCTAAAATGCCAACCAAAACTTAAATAGGCTACTTAAATGCAACAATTGCAAAGAAACAAGGCATGCTTATTTGTGGCTTTTCATAACCGTATGCATCTGCATTCTAGTAACATCTAATGGCCTCAAAACCCAACACATTTCTACAGCTGTAGGTTATGTATATTAAAACATGAGAGTACAAGCACAAAACTAATCTACAGATGATATAAATTCAGCATATAGGCATCCAAAAGAAATATACAAGCAAAAGCAATACTTTCAACGGAAATTAAACTAAAATATTGCTTTTACATAGATTTGTTTTCCAAATAAAGGTGCAGTTCTTAAGTTCAAAAATAATGACTCACCTAACTCCCAGGCTGAGAGGCTTCAGTGACTTCTCAGCCAACATCACTCCGATTATCTGTTTTACTGCAGGAAGAATTAATTTTTTTCCGATGGTGATTGGTTTTCCCACCTTGGCTATGAGTTCAGAGATCCCGATACGATGCTTCCACTACCTTTGTGTTCTCGTTGCAGGCACATGACGACTCGATTACTTTTTTCTTGCTTTGATATTCCCTGAGCTTGTTCTCAAAAAAGTCAAGTGGCTTGTTCACATACTGTGCATGATTAGTCTCAAGATGACGGCGTAGATTCAATGGCTTCAAAATTTCATTTGATAATGTCTCTGCACACACCACACAGCTTCAGAGTCTGTCCAAAAAATTCCCAGTCCTATATATTCAGAACGGTACTTTCTCTGACCTCTTCTTTTTTGTTTGACTGGCGGGAGATCACTTGCTGATTCACTGTCTGTACACCTGTTCCTTTTAATTCTCCCAGTTACTAACAAACTATCCATTTTTGTTCGCCGTTCATCACCTTACAAGTTATCACTGATGCTAACAACAGGTGGTCCGGCAGCAAAGTGACCCCGGCTGGTGACGACATAGGAACGTTCCTATCATCGGAATATCATATTTATAGGAGATAGAAGGGAAAACACGCACTCACACACAAAATGACGAGAGGGTTAGATGTTTTTAAAAGAATAATTTTGGATTTAACAATTTCAAGAGTTTGTTTATATCAAACACGTTTTTGTAGCCTAATTAGAGAAATTAAATTGAACCTGATATTTTTTAAAATTGCAATACCTTCGAGTCCCACTAGTGGGACTTGTCCCACAGGTTGGGAATCACTGGCCTGCACCATTGCTGAAAATGCTTTATAAAGTACAGCAGGAGTTGAACCCCCAGAGTTAGATGCAGAGAGAATTGAGGTCCATTCTAATTGGGAGCAACAGCAGAGAAGGACAGGTGGTAATCATAAAAAAACTTTTAATTACAGACTCGTAGAGACTGTAGTAAAAAAAGCATCATATCTATGTTAGGAAATGCCAAACGGGTTAAAAAATGTCACCGTCAGCCTTATTTATTAGCATTCAAAGCAGATAAATAATTTTAAAATGTATTTTTCTGAAACAAAAAGAGCTATTTTAGCATTGACCAATTACTAAAGTAAGACAGCCCAAGCATATATGGACACTCAGATCTCTTGTGGCCATGACAGAACAAATAGTTTTCTTCATAATAATATATACAGACAGCAATTTTGAAAAGTAAAAATAGTAAGCCGCAATTTCTTTTCTCTCACCAACAAAAAGCAGCCTCTCTCTGTTGACAAATTTGGTCCAAAGATTGTTAAACGTAAGACAAAATCTGTCCAAACTGTGCCATATTTTTTTATTTTTTTACAGGTGTTTTGGTAATTATGTTTTTCGATTCTGAAATGAATTACATATTGAGTTAGCTCTTTTAAATCCCTCCCTAGAGTGCAGGTTTGTTAGGTTTCCAAGTAACTGCAGAAAGATGCCTGCAGTAACTTTAACAGCAGACATTCCTGATCTCCAGAGCCTTCTAGGTAAGAGAGTTCTGGCAACTCTATTAATGATAACATTGTAATAAACATTTTCAAAGCATGACAGCCGTGCATGGATACATCTATATTCCACTCGTCTTTAATCATGTAAACAAAACATTAACGTTTGATGTTAACTTTACACATGACTCATCTGAATATGATTTAAACATGCTCTAAATTAAAAAAAAAAATCACAGAGCTAAAAACAGAATTATTATAGTACTACTTCTCAATCACTAATATTTTTAATAATGTTTGTGTATTTTTTAAAATAATCACCAAAAGTATGGGGTCTGTCCCAGATCCGCCTGTATTAAATAACGGGCTGCCAAGCACTTCCGGACTACTGGACACCCCAGCAACCTAACTTTATTGGTTTTCTGCTCGCAAAACACTCTGACTCAGCAGCTCTGCTAATCTCATCTGCAACCCTTTTGAGGTTAGGGTTTATATAAAGCTTAGATTTTTCTTTTTTAAATCAAATCTAGTTCTAAGAGTTGATGTTTTCTATATTTTTAATCACATAAACCAAGTAGATTGTGGATGCAACTTTATTCTTTTTTTTTGCACTTTTATCAAAAAAAAAAATTGTCAGCTTACTGTCTGAAAAACGAGCCACTGGTGTTGGAAAAAAAAAATTGAGCTAAAAGCTATGCTAGCTCCTCAGCTAGCCAAGATATTATATTCAGAGGTGAAGTTATGTGAGGTTTCCCATTTCAGACATTTGTAAATGAGCTTAACGTGGGTTTGCTGCGACAAGAAAAGAGGGAAAAGTTGCAGCTAGCATCTAAACCCATGCATGCAAGTCGAAGTTACCTCTGATCTACACACTTGAACTCTGGATAAGAAAGCCTTAAGGGCAATGAAACCAATTAACCCTTACATTAATAATAATAAATAATTAATACGTTTTTGGATAATAAATTTTAATACGTTGGATAATAAGTTTTTGGACAGGGTAAAGAAGAATCAAAATAAAATTGCAATATTGATTTTAAAAAAAAAACGCAATCTTGTTTTTTGGCAAATTGTTAAACCCTAAATGTAAAGTAATGAACTCGGTGATGATTTAAGAGACAAATTATGTTGGCAGATTAGTCTTAGCTATTATGTAACACCGAATTAAAACACAATCACCTTGGCATCTGTGGGAATGATGATCAAATATATTCTAAACACCACCTTACAAAACATCCAAACCCTGCCTCTATTCAACTCAAGGTTGGGGAGGACTTTAAATTTCCTTTAGAAAAAAAATAACAACCCTAATATAGCAAAAAATGTCTTTCCTTATGGAATGTTCCATCAAAAAACAATTTAGTATAAAGTTTACGACTGTTAACACCTCAGCAAAATAAAAGCTTTTTAGCCTGTCAACATTCAGACGGCAACTAACAAAATCTGACACGGTCAAACTGATCAGATCTTATTTTTAGGTCAACCTTGGATCAGATTTAGCCTTGAGCCTTGCCCGACCAAGGCACAAAACAGTAAAACAATGCAACAAAGGAATATTAACTGCTAAGGTTAGAAATTACATTTAACCTGCTTACGCAAGAAGTCGAATTGTATTTATATCTTCATTCAGAGTTTGAACACACAAACAAAATATGAGTCTAAATAACAAGGAAATTCTGCGTTAATAAGGTTTGCCATATAGATAAAAATACTGAAACTAAACAGTTTTACTACAGCACAGTGCAAACTAAAGAAGCAAGGTGGTAGATGATACGGTATTCCCACAAAAAAGTAAGTAAAAGGTACAATGCTTCTGGTTTGATTTAGAGATTTGCTTTTTTGACGTTTATTCTCTATTTCTTTTATCTCTCCTGTTTAAAATTTTTCTTCCTTGTTTTTTTCTGCCATCCCTTTGTAGACTGTGTGAAGGTGAAATCTAATCTGCCTTTAATAGAGTGTAATTGTATAAAGATGTGCTATGCTGAGACTGGAAGAAAGAAGAGAGTCAAGTGAAAAGATGGAGGGAGGGAAAACTGTGAATGTGTGTTGGGAGGCGAGAGACAGTGAGAGAAGATGAAGGGAATAAAGAAGCTTGTAGGTCATGTGAGAACAAATGTGGGGAAAAGGGAAAGGACAGGAGCATGACAGGGCCAAAAAAGTGGAGAGAAGTGTAAGAATATGATGCTTGAGGACAAAGTAGTAACACTTACTGATGGC